>JAVCKT010018168.1:0-12619 GCA_032273925.1 Rhynchotus rufescens | reverse complement strand
AGAAAAATGATGAGGAAGCTGGTTAAAAAGCCACAGATACATAACCTGAAGTCCTAAGCCTGGTGTGCATTCGGATGTTTAGGCATCTTCTTCTGAATTAACTTCCCTCTTTGTAATACAGTTTCCACACAGTTTTATCAGCAAATGGTTCTGTCTTTCAGAACTGCTTTTTTTTTTCCAACTTATTAGAAATAACTGCATTTAATAGAAGAAGAATGAACTTAAATTTCATTCTCCTGCTCTGTTGTATTTGCAGTAATACTTTGGTAAAAAACAAATGCTTAGATTTCCATATTTTTATGGGGGAATATTACTACTGCCTTCAGAGAATATTTCAGCTGTTACAAATCAATTAAGATTTGAAAAATCAATAGTCTATCTGCATGGATTTTATGGATCTATATGGATCTATAATCTATATGGATTTTTTTTGGCATTTTCTGCTTGTTAAAGAAATTAAACCCTCCAAAGGTGTGTGCAGACATTTATAGCTCTGCTATTAAATATACTTTGGTATTATCATATGAGTAGACTATCCTTTATAGTCATGTTTGTGGTAATAGAGATACTTCCACAAAGTATCTGTAGTTGGCTCTGAAGAAGGTAATCAATCAGGTACTTAACTATTAAAATGTAAATATAGGCATTACTTTTTTCATGACATCTGAAATTCCCACAAAATTTTACTCCAGACCTTCACTTGGCATGTCAGCAAATTTCTGTTGATTTTGATGGAGCAACAGTGATTTACATCTTCAGAGAATCTTGATATTTATGTTTATTTTTTTTTTTTGTTAAAGAAGAAAAGAAAAAAGCAGAAAAGGAGAGGCTTCTGCAAATCTAATGTATTTCCACTTTTGAGGCATTATTATAATTCTTGTGTTAGACTATGCCTCCAGTGATAATATTGCACTTTCTTTTTTTTTTTTTTGTATTTGAGCCGTGTTTGAATTCCTATTATTTTTACCTACAATGTTTTCTATTATGATTTCAAAGAACAATATTAATAAAATATTTTGAGGAAAAATTAAAGCTTGTTCTGTCACATGAATTTATTCATTTTTCTGAATTATTTGCATAGATCAATATGTTGTTGTTTGCTTATTATGACTCTAGCAGAGTTTAGTTGTCTCTTAAGTTACTTCCCTCCACTGAAGTTTAATTATTTAAAGTCAGTAAATATCATCCATTGCATTCATTCCCAGCAGTTGTTATGGCTCAGTTAGCTCCAGAAGGAGTTGTTCTTGAGGGATGCTTACTTAAGTCAATTTTCTGCTCCTGGGTCTCCTGTTTGATCTGAATAGTGTTTATAAAGTTGGCCTGCTTATGCATAACCAATTACATTCACAGCATTTCTGCTTAAACTTTGATTGTCAGAGAGATAGCTGGAGTTCTAATATGTCTTCTTTCTATTTATTAATATAGGCCCTGCTGTTACATTGTCTTAGCATCATTTCTGTCTTGCTGGCCTCTTGCTTCTGAGTGAGTGAGATTTGCTTGAAATTGCATTAGTTTTTAGTTTAAAATTTTCAGTTGTGTGTCTCATCCCCATGTCAGGAGGGAACAAGATGGCAAAACTACTCAAGATTTTTCTTATTTGTTCTTCCCCTCAAGCCTGGAGTTGCAATTAAAGCAGTCAGCTGTACTTGCCCTAGTCTTTCTAGAGACAGGCTTTGGTTCAAAAACACCAGGAAAAATCTCAGAAAAAAAAAAATACTGTTTAAATAACAGACCCTGTTGTATTTGTTGCAGCTTTCTGAATAGGCTCATGCACACAGGCCCCATTTCAGGACTCACGGTCCCATCTAAATGCTGTTTTTAACTAGACAGGGCTGCCATCTTTTTACACTATCACTATGTGATATAATGTCTAGAAACATGTTTGAGAAACACACCATAATTTATCTGTGTCTATATCTGACTAGAACACTTCTGCTGGAGTATTTTGGGACCCAATGTGAAAGTGGATTAGAGCTTAAAAGGGGCATTTGGGGCGAATATAAGAACTGAACACCCAAATTTGAGAATGGCTCCATGTTTCCTTACCTTTTGATTTAAGAATTTCCAGGGTGTCTAGTCACACATAACAAAGCCTGGGCAATTGGAAACCAGCTGGTATCTAAATCTGGGTTGGATCCAAAAACCTGATATTCCTGTTCTTGTTCCACCTCATGCACTCAGTGAGAGCATATTTTTTATGGACCAGATTTCCTCCAGAATGCAGCAGTGGCCACTATTCTAACGTCTCTTATAATGTGGCTACCTCACATACTTTTTGATTGTATAAAAGCACCATCCAAGGACTTATTGCTAGGGCACTCAGTGAAATATCAGAGGCCCGAATTTGAATACCTTAGCTATGTATCTGACACCAAACAGGAATTTAGGATAAAAAAAATCTATAATTCTTGCAGAATTCCCTAATGAAGATGTTCTGGAAGACTGGGGGGATAGCAGAATGCCACAGGAGTTTTTTTCCCAATCTCTTATCAAGCTATCCCACTTTGTGTAATTTGTCCTTCTTTCCAGGTAAATATCTTAATCTCTTATTTTATATATATAAATAAAATTGATTATATATATATATCATTTTTAGCTCTTACTGCACTGCTTTGTTTAATGTTCTTAGGTTACTCTAATATCTCTACAGACTCCTATGGCTTTGACTAATCTAAATAATTCTCTCCCATCTGCGACATTTTATATGACTCATCACTTACTTCCTTTTTCAGTTTGCTGATGAAAGAACCATGGCCCAAGGTTGGGTCAACTCTTAGCATTTTGCCATGCTGAAAATTAATGTGGCCCACACCGTATTGCAAATTAACCTTTATTATAATAGCCAGTGTCCAGCAACTTGTATAGTGTGTCACAGTGTAAATTTCTATTGCATAGGAAGGAAGCAGTGATTATAATCAGTAGGGAGCATCTTGTCTTTCATAGGTAAACATCCACTGAAACTCATGACTAGTGGGTTCCGTGGAACAGTCATTCTTGCTGCTGCACAGCAACGGCTGAAAAAATTTTATTTTACTAAACTCCATAACAAATAAGGTCACTGTTCTACAATTTTCATTTTTAATCTATTTTCAAGGAATATATCAAAGACTATAAAAATGAAAATATAAACTGTTACTTCATCCTGAATCTGTGGCACCACTCAGGGAATTCAAGAAAAATATCGTATTGCTTTGTAAAGTATTTTAAGAGTAAGAGAGTGGCTTCTTGTTTCTTTATATTTTAGTGGAATTTAAAGCTTCATAAAGACAAAAGAAGAAAATCCACATGGAAACACCAATCAATGATTTTTTTTTTTACCTGTAGGCTTAATGCTGGCAAGCAGAATCAAGCAGAATTTTCTTTCATCATATCTCCTTTTAATAATGCCTGACACTCTGACACTAATATATTACTTTCTCTCAATTCCATATATTAGGAGCAAAATAGCAATCAGTTCAGATTGAATTTCTTGAGTCAAATTTCTAACTGCTGCAAATGTCCTGATTTCTATTGATTCTTATCAGCTTTAAAGATGGAAAATGTGGAACATTTTACTGAACAGTCTTTTATTAGACAAAATGCTCCATGTTAAAAAAAAAGTATCCAATGAACTTAAGTTTTGGAACACATATGGAAGATTTGGTCCAGCTGTGCTGCTGTGGACAGTTGTTCAATGATCCAGGCAGTGGTAAGAAATCTGTTCTACAAGATAAATTCAGTCTAACTATGATGATATAAATCTGGAGGAACCACATCGCAGTTATGCCAGATGAAATATTATGCATTTATACTAGTGTTATTGAAAGAGAAATCTCCTTCATTATCTTTCTAGAAAGCTTTAAATTATTATGCATAACTATCACTGTTAATAATTAGCACAGAGATTCTTGTGTGTGTTGAAGTGAGCCCAATTTTTCAGTGTATGGTGGTCCTGTAATTTCTGTTGTCTGAGAAGTTAATTAATTACTGAGGAGAGGGGTGGTAATCATAGTATATACAGCCTAATGAACAGCAATGATATTAAAAACGTACATGTAAACAATAAGTATAGAAGCATATGGTTTGAGGCATTAGGAAAGCGATGTGATCACGAGCTGTGACTTCCAAATTAACTCCAGAGACATGAGCGTTCTCAGCTCACGTCTGAAGTATTCAAAAAGGAGAGAGATCATCTGGACAAGCCAAAGACTAATTTATGTAATGTATCTAAATTTGTATTTACTATGTGTGAATAGAACCAATTCCTTTTAATAGAGTTCCCTATTTATTGGCAACACTGACAGTAATTCCAGATGAGTATTGACAAGACAGATACTTTTTGAGACACAGTTCACTGGGTCCTTAAATCTTGTGTGTGAAGGGTTTTAAATACAACTGGAACTCAGCATTGTTCACATTTTCTCACCTGGTGGGGCCAAGCTTGAAGCAGATAAACATACAGAGGAGATACTAGTCCTAATAATTTTGTATGCTAGATCCCGAGTAAGGCCTTAACATACTAACTATGGGTTGAATTCTTTCATATATTCTCAAACTGGATTGTAACTTATTGCTCAGTGAGCTTTCTTAGAGGTAAGGTACTACTCACTGAGCAAGTGTGGAGACTCTTTTCTAATAAGATAGTGCAAAGATTAATGTTTTTAAGGCCTAGTGTATGAAATGCTATAGTAAAAAAACTCCAAATAGTTAATAGATAGTGCATAAGAACACTATTCTTTTTGAGGCATTTTTCTCTGTGTGTGGAAAACAAGATGAAGAGGGTATATTATATTAACAAAAGTTATTTTAGAAGTCAAGCGATAAAAGATTAAAAAGCTCATTATCAAACCAGGATCTTGCTTGCCACCATAACAGCTGTTGTCAATAAGGAGAAATCTTGAGTTTTCCTGACTTTTAAAAAGAACCCATTATAAAAATGCCTTCAGTAGAAAGCAGCAAGAGTTTTAAGACTTCTTTTCTCTCTAAAAGTGGAAGAGAAACCTGATGATAAAAACAGTCATGACAAATGGTATTTACCACTCTTATAGGCTGGAGGCTGAATCACTTCGTTACAAGAAGTCTGTATAGTTTCCACTGAGCCAGCCTGTGGGATTCCACCAATGGTTTCAAAAACATCTGGAGCAAGTCCACAGGCTGCAATAAGGTCCTTTACACACAGAAAAGCTGTCTTGCACAGTTCTGAGTTTCTCATGTAGCAGCATGTATATCTGCTTTGTCTGAGCTCCTCTTTGTAAATTTGAGAAAAAGCTTTATGTCCCTTTATATTAGTGCCCACGCTCTGTGGTGCTATGCAGTCACCTCATTCTGGATGCACGATGTGTGTCTTTGTGTTCTCTACTGCAGCAATATGTTCTTTTCGGTTGGAAAAGGAAATATTAACTTGATTAATTAACTTGATTTTTTTTAATTCCATGTATCTCCAAGTAGAAACAGGTCCAAAACTGCTATTAAGCCTCTCATAAAAACACTAGAAAAAAAGAGAGAAAAAGGAAAGAAAGGTATTTCCTTGTTTAGGTTTTTCAGGGTAATTCCATCTAACTTTAGAAATCTGTAGCTTTCACTTCATTTTCAAGACTCTTCAGTGTTAGAATATAAGGTAATATTGAGATACATAGAGATTGGTTTATAATGAAGGAATTTTAAAATCTACTTAGTTTTCTTTAAATTCATCAAGAAGCTAGATTATTACTTCTGATATATCAAAGAGTAACAGATATCTTATCTATGTGTCCTTTTGTGGTGACAATTGAACTGGTCTCCTTAACTGATCTCATAATATTTTATATCTTTTCAGTCTGAGATAATCTGAGCTGTAATAAAAAGTACATTATAAATTTCAATTAATTCTTATCTGCCATAGATTATTCAGAGCCACAAACACCTGAAAAAAAAAAGAGATGGTTGAAGTAAAACTTTAATCATTTTTTTCGACTGAAGTATTTTCCTTTTAAAATTGAGCCTGACAAAGATTACAGACTACACTCTGTAGTTAGGCTGATGGAAAGGTGCTCTTGAACCTCAGATGTACAATAAAGAGGCTCTTTCCAAATCTGTTGAAATGGACCCATAAGAGAAACATCAAACTCTTTGTTGCTCAGATTTTGAACAGACTTGTTAATATTTTTCTCCCTAGCAAATAGACTTATGCTTTTGAATGTGACAGTGAGCACTTAATTGGATTTAAGTTAGAGTCTTTCTTCTTTAAAAAGCGCTTTTTTGTTGTTGTTGTTTTTCTTAATTTATCACTGAAAAATCCTGAAATCTTTCTTATGTTAGACCAAAAGGCATTTTGCACAAATCTACTGTATTTCAGCTCCAAAGGGTGAGGCTCTGGGCCTCAGAGCAATGAAACTATTTATTGCTAAAATTCTTGGCCCTGCCAAGAAACCGATTTGAGATGACTTCATGGAGAGAGAAATGCCAGGACATATTTTAAACTCTTGAGAAAGGTAAATCTGTGGAAAATCAAGTAATGACAACTCTTCCAGATTCCCTCCTGTTCACAAAAGACATTTTTTAAAACTTGTTCAGTATGATCATTGTGGTACATATCTAGGAAATCTGAACCTGGAAGAGAAAGCCCTTCCCAAAGTCAGAAGACAAGGAACTGCACGTTTTTCCTGCTTTACCCTTTCTGACAGTCTCTGCCTACATAATGTTAGTGAAGCAACCAGAAAATTCAAGACCTGACAGTTTACTTAGAGCCATAAAAAAGATGTTAGAAGCAAAAGAAGTTAAAAAGCAGGAGTTGGCCCAGATGACCTCCAGAGGTCCTTTTCAACGCAATTTATACAATTAATGAGATGACCGCTCATTGCTCATGGTGATGATGAGCAACCACCTGAAGTGAAGAGTAAAATAATGCTAGAAGTGAGGCCTGCTCTACTGAGGAAATGTAAATAAATGTTTGAGGACAACACAGAAGGTTCCAGGATCTAACTGAGCCCCTCTTTTGGGGAGTGTGGAATACTTTCTGCTGGCACTACCTGGAGAAATCCCTCTCCTGCTCTTGGACCAGGAAGGGTGGAGACACCATGTCTTTCTGCAGGCAGACAACTGAGCACAGGCCAAAGCAACCGAGCAGAGGACAAAAGGCACAATGAAGGTTGCAGCATGTGCTTTTGCTGAGGGTTCTTCTAGGGGGTGCCTGTGGGTAGCTAGGGGCTCCCATTTTGCCATCCTGCCTGCCCATCAGCCTGGCTGTGAGCCTTGCCTTCATCCCTGCTCCTTCCAGCAAATCCATTCTCCTGTGCTTTCTGTGCACAGAAGATGCACAGACATGGTCCAAACTTCTTATTTCACCATGCAGAATAATACTGGTTTACATCCTCTGAGCACTGCATGAAAACTTCTTGGCCACATGATCATATTATAGCACTATCTATATAGCTATATATATATCTCTATAGCTGTACACACACACACACACACACACACACACTCAGATATATATATATAGCACACCAGCTAACACATGAACATAAAGAGGTAAGAAACTCAAACAACTCTCTGGCCTCTGAGGTGAAAGCACATAGTATTAGTAGACTTTTGAAGTATGTCACTGTATTCAGCAATAGCTGAAGTAATAAAAAGTAATACCTTTCTTCATCAAACCTATAAAAGCATAAAACAATGTCTATTTTGTTTTCCCACTGATGCAATAAATCTCAGCTCTCTGGAGTCAATGCTCCATAAGGTGCATCAAGACACAGCCTGAAGAGTTTTGCCCCAGCTGAGTGATTGCACTCAGACTCAACAGCTGAGGAGAGAAATTGAAATGCATAATTAAAGACATATCAAGCAACGGTATGCATTATTGCTAAAATGTTGTAGAATTTATTTTTAGTCTATTTCAGATGCCTGGATACTTGCCCTCTGAAACATAAATAGGACTCATTTTTTTCTGTTTTGTCTGTTAGTTTCTGTTTAACAGCCACTCAATTTTCAGGGAAAAAAAATGGTTATTTTCCTAACAAACAATCAT
Source organism: Rhynchotus rufescens (assembly GCA_032273925.1). NCBI lineage: Eukaryota > Metazoa > Chordata > Aves > Tinamiformes > Tinamidae > Rhynchotus > Rhynchotus rufescens. Next base: position 4,635 of record JAVCKT010018168.1, on the reverse strand, counting down.
GGAAAGTCTGCCTTGTGTCAGAGACACAGTATTGGGGATATTTGGTTTGCAAAATATCTCCTTTACTAGTAATACAGATTTTGCAGTCTGTTCTTTGGTTGCTGTCCTTTCCTCAGGTTCAGTAACAAGAGGGAGGAAAAAAGGTTATTAGGAATTGCATATCCTGTATCTACCTAGAGAGTATAGAGCACATTTAAGGTGAATACAGAACAAGCTAGAAAACAAGCACTGCATTTGGAAAAATATCTGATCCCTGATTATTCAGATAAATGATTAGTGGGATTTTTCAAAGTGCCCAGTGATCTGACTCTGATTGCTTTAATAGGATTTTTTTCCAGATACTTTTTCAAAACCTCTCAAGTCAGGTACCTAGGTCTTTATTTATTTAAACTCTTTCTTGTCCTATGTTTCAAGTGCTATGGATCCCACTAGTCAGTGCTCAGTGACATAGGTGACCAAGAAAAGGACATGCAAAATTTGACTCTCTAGAGTTGTCCACATATGGAACTGACCTACTACAGTTGCTGAAGAGGCCAGAAATAAGTGTCTTCCTCCATGCAGAATCCACAGACAGATCCTGATCTCTACTGGCCTCTGCCTGTGGGTGAGTGGGTCAATGGCTTTTGTAATATCAAGGTCTTCCCAAAATATAATTAAAAATTATATTATAATATAAAAAATATATTATAATATAAAAATTATAATTTAAATAAAGAGGGGAAAAAAAGACTTCCATTAACACTGTAGTACAATAAGATACCAAGATGTGAACTACGTCTAGTTTCAGTTTTGCAAACCAGAAACTGGTCAGTTAACATTTTGCGCAACCAAAACCATACCCTCTGCCATTCAGCTCTGATTTATTAGACAGAAAGCTCTCATATCATACCCTCTTTTTATGGTTTTTGGTACCATCTGCAGTTTTAGATAACATGAAAGAAAACCTGCAATGCCAAAGATGTCAGTGGTTATCATTTTCATTTTCAAACATGGCTTTTTCACATTTCCAGTTTTCCAGGTCTGAAATGAATCATACCTTCAGAAGTAAAACCACCACAGATTAAATTGGTCTCAGGACATTAAGAAAAAACATCCACCGCACCCTGTGATTAATTCATTAATCCATCTTTCAAAACAAGTAATCTAAATTAGTTTGCAAACATGACGCACACATGGCTCTTCAAATCCTGTTGACATATGGAATAGTTCAGATTCCTGAGATACACGGCCTTTCACTTGCAGCTTCCAGTCCCAGTAAGACCCAGACAAGCATTGCTCTTCGAAGGTCACTTGATGCACAAGATGGATTGAACTGATGTTCTGAGGCCTGAACACAGAGAACAGATCTCTGTTAAGAACCAGGATATATTTTTATTCCTGTTTTTTTTTTGTCATCATGGCACCAAATCTTTGAAACAGAATAGACATAAACATGTATCTTTGTCAGTGGATCCTCATTGCCCGTTCTTCTCAGCTTATGGAGATGCTGCTGCACAGAATTCATCCTTGCCATCATCCAGCCGGCAGGACTTTATTTTCTGTTGCTGACTTTTTGGTAATATCTTATTTTTGGCACAGACTGTGATATAACTGGGTATTATTTTTCTATCAAAACTTTATCACAAAGAGAATTAGAATGCTAGATGCAATCTTCATCATCTTTTTTTACACTGGAAATCTCTAGGGATCCCACCCAGTTCTCAAGGAGTTATTTTTCCTATTGACTACTGAAAAAAGACTAAAGGCTGAGAAAAAGATGAATGATCCACCATATTTATCTGGTCTGACTGCCACATCTAATACTTAGCTGGAAATGGGTGTGGATATCTGTACGGGAAAATGTACATATACACTTCATGTGTAGGAAGTAATTTTTTCTTCTTTTCTATCCCTAAAGCTATTCACAATACTAGATTCTCCCAAAACAGCTTCACTGAAGCAGATATTTCTCAACAGAAAAGTTGCTCCATGTGTTATTTTGCCAAGTCTAGTCAGGGACTTCATGTATACTTGGTCAATATACACTTCTCATAATACTGCAAAATATTGGATGCCTAGCAGATGAAGAATACATATGATCAATTCATTGAGGATACAGCTAGGAAATAAAGGTAGGAAACTATATTACCCTATTTAAAGGTCTACAGAACACCAGAATACTTTCCAGGAACTTACATGACCATCATTATTACAGCATTTAGCAAAGGTTTAACAAACAGATAGCTTCCCATTAGTTGGCTGGAGGTTGAGATTCAGTGGATAATGCAGCAGTGCAGAGAAATATTTTAACTATTTATGCCAAACAAAAACCTGCAGAGCTAGCTCACACATCTCTGCATTTTGCTCCTAGAGCTTTCAGAGTGGAGTCAGTAGGTCAATCTCAGATTGGTGTGAAGATACCAAAGCTGCTTCTGGTCTGAATGGACTCTGAAAACAGCAGTAAAGTTACGTTTATGTGACACTGCACATGAGATAAGAAATCCCATCAACAGAAAGACTGGAGATATCCGCCCATCCAGCACACTCCTAACCCACAGTGTAGACTTCCACACGATATGTTGCTGATTCCATTTCTGCCCTGCCATGGTTAGGGGAAGTACTTTTATGATTGCTCTGCAGAGCAGAAAAGAGGGAACAGAGCAGAAGAGAGCATTCTCTTAAGGATGGTGAGATCTGGAGCTCTTATGAAGTCAATAAAAATGTGTTACAAGAAGCATCTTGGAGCATATAATTGTTTTGCCTGATCAGAAAAAGGCAGGAAATAAACTACTCTTTGGATAATTAAAATCCTAGATTCTTCCTCTAACTGCAGGATCATCCTCTCCAGTCTCTTCATGAAGTGAGCAGTAACAAATTCCATGTGGAGCAACAGCAGAGCATGGGTTCTTCCTAAAGTAGTGCCCACCATGTACCATTCCTGAAGGACTGGATGTACATCAGCACAGCTCCATGCCATTAGGTGCATTGGAACAACTTCTTTTTGCCCAGAGGTTACTCTTCTCACTGAAAAAACAGACATGCAGGGATCATTACCAGCAAGGCTATATATCAGCAAACTCTGGTTAGGCCCCAGAGCCAAGAATCATGACTCAGAATGGAGTCCAGTCTTGCATTGTAGAGGAAAGACCTATCATTGCATAGAACATGTTGCATCTCTACTTTGGGGGTTGCCTTTTAGGTTGGCCATCTCTGCCTTCCCACTGACAAACTCAGCTAGCCAAATCTTTTAATTCTAGCCCTCATGAGTAATACAGACAAAGCTTAATCTTTTTCTTCCATCATATTTTGTAACATCACATCTCCACCTCAGATGTTTTCAACCATCAGCCTATTAAACACACCAAAACACTACCTTTGCCATCATAGCCTTATGATGTTCCAGTAGCCAGTTGGAAGCCCAAGCTTCAATCTGAAATACAGCACGAATGCACCAAAACATTGCGGTAGCACACATACAGGCTCCACAGTGGAGTTTCTCACTGAATAATGATTTATCTTCCTCTGAATATCCAGAAATAGTAAAGAGGAACTTTGATTATTTGATGATTACTAGCTGGGCAAGAGCTTCGGTCTCTTGGCTGCTTTAGGGCAACTTTCTGTCCTACAAACTTTTTTGAGCACACTCTACCCATGCTCTGTATGAACTGATCAAAAGACAGCTCTGCATAAGAATAGCTGTATTAATGCTCAAACCAGCTTATATTTACTTAGATTAGCATTTTATTTGGTGTTTTGTCCCTAAATGTCTGTTATCTAAAACACAAATGAACAGAACACAAAATATATTGACAAAGATACAGCAACAAGGAGCTCACATGTATTCTTTTTTCCTGAAAGACTCAGAAAAGTAAGGTAATAGACTATCCTTGTAAAGTTATAATGTTAGGAACAATGATTTATTTTCTAGAACTGAGAGTTATTAAAATACTGAAGTGCAAAAGAGGCTACTGTCTGCCATTTAATTTTCCATGTAAAGCACTGGCTAGTTAGAGGTATTTGCAAGAAATATTCCTTCACTTCTTAAGTCATATTTTTTCCCAGAGTTAAGATAGAGAGATTGGTTTATAGAGTGTAGTAGTTTGCCTATATTATATTCTTCTAATTTTATAGTGCCCTATTTTATTATGTTCCATAAAACTAACTCAGAAACATCCTACTGTGTTCTTATTATCCATAGTATAGCTCTCTAGCCTTTTTCCAGCCAATATTCTTAGTGAAATTCTTAGGAATTTCAGTTGAGTGTAGACTAACTTCATGTTATAGGATTTGGTTTGAAAACTTTCTTAGCTAATCTGATTATTCCATTTGCTTCAGCAGTTTAAGTTTCAGACATCTCCTACCGCAACCACATATGATGACATCTTTCAGAAAGACGTAACAGTTTAACTCCATAAGTTTTATTTCCATAAATTCTTGGTTTGCACTGTTGTAACCCATATAACTCAGTTTATATTTTATTGCCTTTTATTATTAACAGACATTACTTAACCACTCCTCCCACACATTTTCTATAAAAAATGGAAAAAAAGTTTCAATTCCAATTAAAGAGAAAAATGTTCTTTAAAAGTGACAACCAGTCACTTGTGTGAGTGCTAAATAATGAATGCTAAAATAAGTCTTCTCTATAATTCTAAA
>JAVCKT010018166.1:0-21750 GCA_032273925.1 Rhynchotus rufescens | reverse complement strand
AGGGTTTGTTGGCACGATAGGGCACTGAGCTCACATTTAAACCTAGTTTATGGTTCCACACAGAAGTCATGCAAGAACAAAGGGGAAGTCCATCTCCAAGCACACGAAGTCCATCTCCAAGGCCAGGCCCAACCAACCAGACGGGGACTCCGGGATCTCTGCTTTTCCTAGCGAAGAGGACAATTCATTGTACAAATGCTGGAGGAGGTGACAGGCAGAACCTGATCCTGCCACCAGACAGATGAACCATCTGACTCACACGCCAAGATTTATCACAGACGCTAGCTAGCCTGGATATGCTCACACAGTTATGTCATTTTTACGGCCCCATTCCTATCTCACTTTCTTACCTGAAGTTATTCTTTCATACTTCCCTATCACAAACCTTACTGCTGTTGCCAAGGGTTCCCCAAACACTGCCTCCCTAAACCAAGAAAAGTTGTAGGCTAGTTTTGCTCTTGCTCATCCTCAGAAGTAAAATCTAAGTTTTATTTCTCCTGTGCTAAGCTGGGAAAGATGGTTCCAAAACCCACCCCCATCCCAAGAAAGGCTCCAAACCAAAACATATTTTCTCCCCACTTCCTTATGCTTTTCCATGCTTTTTTTTTCTTTTCAGGCTGCTTCTTACAAAGCCTGCACATGCCAGGAGCTTCAGATATCTTAATCACTGCCCACAAACACAGAGGAGCTGCTGTCACCGATTTCCCGCAGAAATTTGCATGAAGAGGAACACAAGGCCAGGCCCAACCAACCAGATGGAGCTTCAGGCTGTCATGGCACTTAGCAAGAAAGATCCTCTCCTCCTTGCCACCCCCAAACAAGGATTGCTCAATATGCTGCCCCAGCTCGCGAGCACTCCCCACACCCCATGGATAAGCCAAGAGATTCAAACACGCTTACTTTGAAGACAGATAACCAATAAAAGAGTATCCCTGGAACACGATAAGCACAAGCACCAAGGACCAGCAGGGAGGTCCCTCAAGGAACCTGGCTGGAGAAGGTGCTTGGTCCCTTATTAATGTCAACATTTCTTCATCCAGCCTCCAAAAAGCATGAGTTGTGACCCAACCCTGCATGCTTGTTTCCGTTGTTTGAGAAATACATACACTATACACCTCTCAGAGTAATAAACTTAGGGGATTTTCCACAAAAACATCTCAAAGGCTCTCTTAATTAAGACGCAGATGAGGCAGAGTCTGTCATATTCCTTTAGTCTCTTCATGTGCCAGCAAAGCAAACCAGCTGCAGGCAACTTTGAGGTCTCCTGGGAAGCCTTGGTGTCACCTTCTCCTGCAGAGCCCTCCCTTGTACGGCTTACTTGGGAACATACCCACAGACAGTGGGAAGATCAAGACCTGGGTACTTGAGATTAAATAGAAACAGATTTTGACCTGTCCCCTCTCAACAGGCAGCTCATGCGGGACCCCCTTCTCTATTAGACACAACTTGACTGAGAAGCATCTTTGTACGTGTTCTTACGGTTCTGCCTCCAGGACTTGTCTATGGTATAGATTTTTGATAGTGAAATGAACTATGCCACTTCCAAAGCTGTGCAATGACACCACAGCAGCACATTATAGCTGAATTGTAGACTTCATCTTTTTCTCACTCCCAGCACTTGCTGCATCACCATCTTCATGAGGACACACTTCACAGAATTCCAGAATGGTTGAGGTTGGAAGAGACCTCTAGAGATCATCTAGTCCAACCCTCTGCTCCAGGGCAGGTCACCTAGACCACATGTGGCGCAGAGTGGCATCCAGGCAGGTTTGGAAGACCTCCAGAAAAAGAAACTCCACAACCTCTTCGGGAAGCCTGTTCCAGGGCTATGTCATCCTCACAGTAAAGAAGTTCTTCCTCATATTCCCACGTTTTCCTCACTAGAAGCTGCAGTGAGTGTGACATGTGCCTCCTCAGACCACCACATTCCTTAGTTTTACAGTGGTGGGGCAAAAGAAGTCCCTTGCTGGACTGCTGACAGAAGCAAGAGGGAGGCAGGCAGGAGAACCTCCTCCCCTGCTGTGCCCGCACCCTCCGCATCCCCGGCAGTGCGGCGCGGGGACAAGCCCAGGAGCAAAGACGTTTCAGTGGGTGAGTGGGCGAGTGGCGATGAGGCCCCAGCATCGGCCAGCTCTTCCTTACGTGGCCTGAGTTCCCAATCCCTGCAAGGTAAAAACCCCAGCTGTTTTTATAGCCGCTCACTCCAGTTCAACAGAAGAGCTCCTTCGCGCTACTAATCGACTTGTCAGCTGGCAAAAAGCCTTCCTGGATTAATATCTGCCAGCTGATTAGCGGCGCGATGCCGCGCGGCGCTCGGCCCCGGCCGAGGCTGCGTGTGCAGCTCCGCGGCCCGCGACGCCTCCGCCAGCGCTGGCTGCTCCGCAGGAGAACACGGCTAAGGGGCAGGACGGAATTTCCTTCCTTTCCGACTGCTCATTCTGCTGGCTTAAGCTACAGCCGGAGTTGCAGCAAACAGAGCAGCCCATGGAGGTGCATTTTTGAGGATGCGGCGTCCCTGGTAAGGTCCCTATTACCATATAAATCTGTTGTTCTTTCAGAAAGTCATTTAATTGTAAATCTCATTACTTAGCTTTCAATAAGTAGCATGTTATTCCCAGTGCTTTAACCGAGGTAATGTCAAACAGAAATATGATAATAAATTATTCTTGCTTTCTGTTGCTGGTGGTGGTGATTTTAGGGTGATTTTAATTAATAAGAGACATTAATACCTCATTTGTAGCTGTTCACAGTTTATATTTTGTAATGTGGAAGTCTCTGCTGCAAACAAGACTTGAAAGCTTCACCAGGCAAAGTCAAGGATATGTTGATCAACCTTGCAGTACCCTGCCACCCTCGTTACCCATGCAGAAAGCTCGCTCCTCTTGCCAGCAGCTCCCAGCCTAAGAACTATTAATATTCATTAGAACTGCCACACTTGTCTACTGAAATTAATCAGGACGTCATAATTAGCCAGAGCTTTGCACATTTTAACACACATTTCAGTAATTCACAAAGAGTGACCTGAAGAACTGGAAGTCAAAAAAGAGGACGATGCCAAAGGGTAGATTTCAAGCACAACATTTAGGCAAGTAAAGGCACACGAGGCCCAGGTCCAAGATGTGACTTCCTAAGGGCACCCCCTCGCTCAGGCTGCAAGCCCTGCCTGAAGATTATCCCTTTTGGGGCTTCAGTGCATTTACTTCTCTTGAATCCTACTGGAGAATGAAACTTCTCCGATGGGAATTGCTTGACGATGGCAGCAGCCTTTGCCAGGTATTTGCAGTCACACCTTTCTGCAGTTTCTCCATCATCTGCTCCCAGACTTTTGCTCTTGCTCAGGTGCTTGAAGTGTAGGGAATTAACATGCAATTTGCCTTTAAACTGATTTTGGAATCAGAAACAGCTATGTTAAAATACAGCAGGTTTGCAAGGGAATTTTCTTTGGCAAAGAAAAAGTCCCTAAAGGAAACAAAGAACTGACTGAGAATTAGTGACTAAAATAAGACAAGGTGTTACGTGTTTAATAAACAAAATGCAAAGGCAGAGAAGCTGAGCTGGCGTGTCTAGCACTGGGAGGTTCATACTCGAGAAGACATCCTCACCACCACCTCTCCAGCCCCTCCCTACATCCATTCACCAGCTTTACGAAGTACTCAGGGAAATGAAGATTGTGTAATTACCTGGATGCAAGATTTACTGATAGGCATAGACATAAAGCAAGTTTTGCCTTACCATTTTCCACAGATCATTAGGAAGAAATAGATTGTATTGATATTGCAACCTCCAAATTCTTGATTCTATTAGAAAGTTCACTGAGCAAAAATTAAGTTATCTCACCAAAGCTGTGATTATTTACACTGTCTGAGGATCTTGCCCTGGGAGATTAAAATTAATATGAGCAGATTCATATAAGAAGTACAAAATCTATCCAATAGGGAAGTCTGAGCTGCTAACATTTTTATTTCTTCATTTCTGGAACACTATTTTTTACTTCTTCTTCAAGCAGTGAGAAAACCAATATTCACTGGCCATAACTGAGAGTAAAATCACACACCATTAACTTTATATAACTTTACATGATATCTACTCATCTCTTTGATTAAAAAAGGAATGTCTATTTTTACTTACCTAAGGAGAGTATTTTCAAACATGTCCCTCCATTAGAGTTTTCAAATTTGCATCATCTGGGATTGAATACCTACATCAACACAAAAGTGAAATGAAGAATTAGTCCGTAAATTTGGAAAAAGAATTGGACACTTCTAGTACAAAATTACCACTATACTCTCAACACTAGGGAAAGTTAAAAATCTTATGAAGGAGAAGAGTAAAAAATCAGACTGAGAATATGGAGAGGCCTTCAGATTCTCCCACTTTAAATGTTGCAATCTGCCATAGGCTATACCTTGCTCATTTTTAAGCATTTTTAACAAAAAATAGAGCAAAATATATGCAAACAAGTTAGTTGTCTAAGTATGCTCAGTCCTTGCTAGAGGATGACCGTACAATAATGGCGTATTTTCAGCATCTATGACAACTAAGTTAATTCATTGAATTAACATTTGAAGTCAAATCACTAAAACACTAAACCAAGTATATTATTTACCTTCCAGGTAGAGCTGATACAGCTCTCTAAGTTGGATGTTCCTTAAATCATTTTGCAATTATTTCTCTTGGCAGTTTGATGGAGGCTTTGTTCATATTAAACATTTAGTGACTTCTTTCACTTTTTGATTATGTTATTATTCTACTTAATTGAGAGACTTCTCAAAAAAAATTAAAAAATTAAAAATAAAATAAAGCCCTCTGGCCCTTTCTAGATTCAGAGCAGCTGTAAATTTTTGAACAGAAGCCATAAGCCTTGATCAGGCCACCCAAAACACTTCATTTCAGCAGACTTGCCACCAGCCTGCAGGACTTGCTGTCGTGGATGGGCTGCTCACTGCAGGGAGCCTGGTTGCTCCCAGCTGCTGCTCGAGTGCATCTGAAAAAGAAGTGTGATAACGACTACAATAAATTTCCCCAAAACCTAATCTTTTAGACTTGGTTTGGACTTTTATTTTACACTGGCCTAATGCTTCCAGCACAGACCTGATTTTTTTTTTTTTTTTCCAGCACTCTATCAGTGTGGGTGTGTGCACAGGGCAGCAAGATGGGATCCCCATCCCTGCAGATACCACCAAAGTGTCAGGTTCTGCTCCATGTGCTTTAGAGCACATGGGCACTTTGATGGTTTATTAGAATGAATGAATAAATAAATAAATAAATGGGTTTCCCCAATTCCAACCATACTGGGCAGGTAAAATACTGCTCTTCCTTCCACGACTCAACCTCTGCTGCAGCCTCAGGTTTGCAATGCTGGAGCCTCACAAGGTTTTGCCTCTCTCCTCAGAGGAGCATGAGCAGATAAGATGCCCTCAGAAGCAGCCAAGACAAGGCTCAGCAGCCACAACCCCGGGCTCCTCCCAGGAGTCCTCCAGGTGCCACTTGCCCTCCACCAGCTCCACGTACCATATCCAGCTCCAACCGGTGGCCGGATTCCCATGTTAGCCCAGTTCTGATCTAAAAATAGGAAGCTAAGGAAAAGAAAATGGAACAGTGGAGGAAAAAAAAAACCAAGTGCAAATGCTTCAGCTGCCAGAGGATTTGGTTCAAAATTAAACCATCCTATTAATGCAACATGGTGTATTTTATACTTAAGGAACCCCAAATCCACCTCATTCTGCTCTATTTTTAAAGCATTGTTAATCAAAATAGGTCAAAATTAAATGTCAATCTCAGTTCCTTGAGAGGGGAAATATTGCACCAGTCATTGGTGGCCTGCAGAGTCACTAACCTCCGCATAAGCTACTAGTTTCACTTCCAGACCAGAGACTGGCCTGGGGGTGGATGCGAAGGTGCTGCTAAAACCCAGAGCACAAACTCGCAGCAGTGGCCAGGACTCGAGCAGCACGGGGGAAACTACAGGGTAAAACGGCTCAGGAAAGGAAGGAGTGCGACCCTAGGAAAGGAAAGCAGCTGAGTAAACCAGCTGGCAAGAGCTTCAGCATGGAGCACAGATCAGGTCCCTGTGATGCTTTTAATTTAACATTCATCCTCAAGGATCCTATGGCTAACAGGAAGCCTTCCCTTCCATACGGGGCTCGTGAAAAGGGCTCGTGAAAAAGTTGCTGCATTCCGGTACTGTATGGAAGGGAAGGCTTCCTGTTTGCCAGAGGATGGACGCCTGCAAAGGGAAGGAAACTGCCCAGACGCTCCATTTTTCGCCCTTTTATAAATAAATGAACCATCAAACCCCTGACAAGTGTGAAAACAGAACAGTTACAACTTGGTCAACATCACAAACCTAGTTAATAGGATCTGAGCTAAAGCGCTGTCAGCCGACATAACGATTTGTTGTGCGATGGCTAAATGCCTAGCAACAACCTCGAGCCTCCAAAGCATGAACTGAAGGGGAAGAAAAGCTGGAGGAGTCACATATCCTGCTAGAAAATTCAGGATCAGAGGAGAAGTTAAATGTGCAGCTCACTTCACAGCATGCGCTGCGAGTAGCTGCAGCTGAGAAGGGCTCCGTAACTCAACCCAGGCAGAGCCTCTGGACAGCAAACGGCGAAGGGAGGTGGGAATTCAGCAGGGATGGCTATTTGTCCATTTGCAGGAAGGTATGTATTTTTAAATACTCACAGCCAGATGCAGCGAAGTCAGCGCTCGTGGACTCTGAGGTGAGTGCACATTTTGCGGGCACAGGTGCAGGCAGGGCCATTCAGGTGAAGGGCAAGGGCTCTTCGTGGATAAAATACACACCGGAGATCACAAAAATGAGAGATGAAAAGGGCTACAAGCACCCTGGTTTAAGGACAGCTCTGCCAGCAAAGGATGTCACAGATACACTGCTGAACAACAGGCTTACAAGACACAGAGGGATCTTCTATTTTAGAACTAACTCAAATCTAGAGTCAGTCTGGAGTGAAGGCAAAGTCATTCCGGCACACCAGGATCCTCGGGGCTCACTCCACCAAGGGCCACTACTGAGGCCAGAGAAGGGTCTTCCTCTCAGGCCTTCCTCGGTATGAGATCTGGCAGTCGTATGCTCCTATTGGGAATATTTAAAATCTGGACTCTGCTTTTATTTCCAAGACACCAGAAAAGGTTATTCAGGCATTTGAGATCTCTGTCCCCTTCCATCAGGGCACACTAAATCTTTGTGGAACGCTAATATGCTGTTAAATGTGACATTAATTAAGTGAAGAATAACCATGACTTTCTTTTATGTAGAGAACTTTAAAACACTCCACCATATGTTTATTCTTTCCTCTCTGCTATAACTCACCAGTAAAAATTCCTGCATAATTTACAAGTGTTAATAAAAATGCATAAATGTTTTCATAACTGTTTCAAAGTTAGAGCATAATCAAACGTACAGCACACTCAGAGCGGGGACACACATCTCCATGGCAGTTTCTCATGCGGCATTTCCTGTCTTAAAATTATGCTCATCGTAACATTTTTCTTTTCATTGTAATATACTGTAATATATGAGTATGCCTCATAAAAAACTCCAGTCTAATGTAAAGTCTCAAGAGTGCACCTCTTGTGCAATAAAAGTTTTGTTTGCGATTGACTTTCTAATTTATTTAAATTGAGCACAGGTAAACGGTGGCTGGGTTTGTTATAGATCTTGCAGGACATTGTGGACTTTCTCATGCTAACATGGCAAATGTCCTTCTTGAGAAACAAGGCATAATATTTTCTTGTTTTACTAAAGTACAAAGAAACAAAATTTACCTTTTGAAATATATTTTAGAGCTGAATTTCCTCTTCCAAGAATGCTTCCTTTCCAGTTCATAAAAATTCTGCAGTTGGAGATCAAGCTCTTCAGTTCAAACAAGGCAGAAAGGGGACTCCTCACTTCACACCCACCCTGGCCCAGATAAGCACATGGAGCTGAGCAGCCTTCCCCTGTCTAGGAACAGAACCAGCACTGCAATGTAAATTACAACACTAATTTAGACAAGCTAATAGATTGAAATGCAAATTAAAAATTTCATGTATTTAGGGTAAAACAAAAAACAAACAGGTGAGTTTGCAGGGATATCAGAATAATTGAGCATTATGGCATTTGCTTAGCTACTCCTTCTCTACTGGTGCTTCCACAGAGCATCCCATGTGATGGAGACATCCTTGTTTGCCAGGCAATATTTGGCAACTTCACCAGAACATCCAATGGCCTCTCAGGAGGAGCGTTTCACAGCAGGGTTTTCACTCCCCACAAGGGCTTGCTAGGGGTTCCCACTGCGGAAAAGACTTGCCCAACGTGCACGTGCACGGACACAGGAGGTCTGCAGCCAGATCACTCCACATTTCATGCCAGAACTCCCAAATAGCCAGTGCTCAGCAGGCGAACGCACGGGCAGAGCACTCGCTGCACAGTGACACTCGCTCCCTTGGTGACAAAAACCCTACAAATGGCAAAGGCCAAAATGCTCTCTCCAGAGGCTGCACAGGAGCAAGGCTGCGTGTGGGACAGGCTACATGGGGCAGCGTGGGGTGCAGAAAGGGTCCACTGCCACATCCAGAGAAGCTGCACGTGGCAGCCTCACTCACAGCAACAGATCAAATCCCAAATGGAAGAAAACAAGGTGATTAGCTACAAAATGTCTTACCAGGGACAGGAGAGGTGACAGTGCCTATGGCAGGGGTGCTCGGAGCTCCCAGTGATTCCCATTTGCTTCCTCAGCACGGAGAGCAGCGCAATGCCAACCCCGAGGCTTTCAGGCTCATTAGCCAGGCAGGCATCGCTCCACTCTGCAGCACAAAGCGCTGCCATTGAAAAGCACACACAACCCATAAAGAAATGCTTTGTCATAATGTTAGTCGCTCGTCTTCATACAGTTTCTCCCATTTTCCTGTAAAAGTACAGAACTAGAGCTCTCTCGTGGAGCAGGAGAGCTCCCCGCTGGAGGCTCCGCTCTGCCCACGTAATCCAAGTGCCACCTTGTGTTCACACAGCGCAGGCCAGGAGACTTTCCCCTGCCTTTCTCATCAAAATACCGGCTCCCGCATTCCAGGGAAACGTCTGTGGAATGCCCTGGTCTTTTAAGACTGAATTAACTGCTTATTTAAATGCCAGAAAAGCCATTTAAAAATAAATATAGCTGCATTTCTTATAAATGTGAACAATATGCTCAACAAATACCTGGCACCTACCTCGCAAAATCCCTGTAAAGTGCAAGCTACTGTGCACTGTAGCTGCAGGCTGAGCTTAAAGGGTGGACAGCAAACGTCTGCAGCCCCTCTGTGCTTGCGGGGTGACCTCTTCAGCAGCTGGCTGGTGGGTCTGCAAGTGATGCTCACACTTTGGAAGGGCTGAGCTGCTTAAACACTATATTAAAGTGCAACAAGTAAATGTTAACCTTGCACGTTTTGCTAAAGAGAAATTCAACTTGTCTATATCCTGTTCCCTCCCATTTAGTGCAGGTTTGGTTGCACTGATCTTTACCTCCTTCACTCCTCTACCCATTACATGAGGACAGGTAAGTGGAGCTGTGTGAAATTTTCATTTTGCAGGTGGGAATCTGGGAAGGCAGAGGGAGCTGGGAATCATCTATCTGCAGAAGACAGAGAAAAGAAAAAAAAAACTACGGTTTTATACAACACCAAACTGCTCAGGACCCAGTCAGATTCCCTGAAAAGACATAGCCAAGATAAATTAAAAACTCTGGAAAAAAATCAGAATTCTCTTTCTCTTTGATTTTTATGATAAAATGTACCATTATTTTATGAATGAAATGAAAACCTAATGCTCTGACCAACTGCACAAAATGCTGCTTGTGATAAAAGTGCAACGGAAGGATGGAATTGTGCGGGCACATGCAGCCCATGTGCAGTCTTTCCTTCTCCGTTGCCTTCTCCTCCTCCAGGCGCAGCCTGCCTAAGCCCCCAGGCTAGGTAGGGTAGTGGCCAAGTCAAGCTCCTGGCCACCACCAGCAGGTCTATATTTTAGTGCAGGGTCATTTCTCAAAAGCATTTGTCACCCAGTGTCCTACCCCTTATGTAGCTGCTTGCCTTTCTGCTTCTACTGCTTTACCTTCTCATGCACAGCGGCCAGTGGCTGTAGCACGGGGCTTCAACCATGCACAGTGCTGCGTTTCAGCACAAAACATGAGGCTCAAGCCAAAACCTACTGAAATAAATGGAAAGGCTCCCTCTGACTTCGGTGGATTTTAAATCAAGTGCATGTCTCAGCAGGCTCCGATACACGGCTCATCTTTTGTGCCTGCCACAAGCTGCTATTCCCTGTGCGGATCGGGTATTCTGCTCTCGATAATACAAGACCAACAGGGAAAACGCCACAGAAAGAGCCATGTCGGGGTGAGGTTTTCTTCTGGACAAAGGCACCTCTCCTCTAAAGAAGCAGCACTCCAGTATCATCCACTGTTCAGCACATGGAGAGGACATGACCACCATATGGACACCCACAAGCACCAAAGTGCGAAAGAGCAGATTCGGGCCAACGTGTGGCACTGATGCCTTTTGGCATTGGGAGATTCTAAACAATTTGAGAAAATAAAGGAAATTTGGACTGAACATGACAGAAACATGCCAGACTAACGATAATATGAAATAGGCTGGAAGAACAACAGTGATCCTGCTGCTTGGATGCAAGGAGTGGAACTGTGTACAAGACGTAGCTCTTGCATGGACACGGGAATTGGTGAAATTAAATAAAGTTTCCATGTGTTAGTCACAGGCACTGCACTGAGTAAAGAACTGGTTGTCATTTCTATTCCAAAGCCACTGTACGGATGCTTGGGCTGGGGGACTTTTTATCTTTGCCTATTCACGTCCCCCAAATCAGCCCTGCAGACCTGGGCAGCAGCCTTTCAGCCAGCAGAGCTAAGATAATGCAGAGATTTGTTCCATTTTCTTTATATACAGCCTCAGTAAGAAGAGAATGAAACCAAGGAATGATTTAAAATAGAAGTGAAAGACAAAACTGAAAATGGTTTTATCCATAGGTTTCATTGACTGCACAAATCTCTATATAATAATTGCTGAAACAATGTCAGCTCAAAGACCAAAGAAAACCAAAGGTTTATAGATCATACGTATTTTTCCAAGAAAAGAGTATTTGTAGTGGTTGCTGTTAGAACATATAATCTTTTACCTCTGTAGAAAAGAGTCTTTCTGTGTGTGAACCTACGTACTTTAGAAACTCTTCCATCTTGGGAGGAAAAAACTCACAATGAAAATATCCTTAATCCTTTCAATAGTCCTTCTAAAGTAATTGAAATCTCTCAGGATTTAAGTGGTACTTGTTACTCACAGTACAGGAGCACAAATAAGAACAAGGCCGGTGGCAATTAGTCCCTGGGAGCACGTGCATTCCCAGGGCGTCCGGGTACCGCGGCGGGCGCTTCCATCGGCTGCGTAACTGCTACCTACAATGCAGGTGCCCCCTTCCAGCTGAGAATTAGGAAAATATATTAAAATGCATGAAAACATTGAACTTTGATTAGTGCAGCTGGCCTGCAACATTACTTTTTATCCACCTCTCTTTTAGTAGCGCATCGGGTTCATTGCTGGTTATAATAATCCCATCACTCCTTTGCTGAGAGCAGGTGCCCCAGATATGTTTCTTTCTATTTTCTTCCTAATTCTGCCAAATGAAGCTCTCCGGTCGCTGCCGGTGACTCGGAGTGACAGACTGACAGGTGTTGTCAGCAAGGTGCCTAATGACTGCGAGATTTGTTTGTCTTTTAATGGAATCCAATAAGGCATAAAAGGAAGACAAAGCAGCAGCATGTGCAGCTCGAGGACACCTTTGGCCAGTCATCCTTGCAAAATGTAAAACCCCCAAATATTTTGATTAGGCAATAAAAAAGCATTGTCTCTACCGCTGCTTTTTAATATGCTGTCACAGACTCGATTAGTGATCGGCGTGCGGAAACGGGCACTAACAAATGCAACTGCTGTAGTTTCTGCAGCAGGTGCTTGAGCAGGAAGCCTCACTGAGGTTAAAACAGGGTAAAAGAGGGAAAAGAGAAGAAAAAGGGATTTAAAAAGCAGCTTTAGAGCAGTCTGGTGTCTCTTATTTCTCTCTCATATCATCAGCAGGACATCCTTTGTCCTGCCACCTTCATCGCCCTCCTCTGAGGAGACTCTGGCCTGTCGTCACCGTCACCCCCTTGGGCAACTCGCGTGCACTTGGCCAGGGCAGGAGAGGACACCAGGAGCGAGGAGGTTGCCTCCAACCCCACCGGCACCCCCTTGCAGGGGGCTCTTGCACCGGGTCCATCTTTAATCCCGGCCCTCGGCAGGGGGCCGGAGGGAGGTGCACAGAGCTGTGGCTCAGCCGCCAGCTACAAGCTCTTTAAGGTGTTTATTTTGCATAGAGCAAATGCTAATTAAGAAGGTAATAGAATTCCTCCTCCTATCCCTCAAGCAGCTACTGACACTTGCAAACTCCATTTCACATTCATATGATTTTCACTGGAATACAAGGAAAAAAAACAACAAACAATATAACTTATCTACTTTAAAATAATGAAAACTAAATTACAGTTGTTCCTGCATAACCATAACATTTCTGGGGGTAAGGAAAGAGCTAATCTAGCTACCATGCCCAGTCCTCCTTTCACTGTAACCTGCAAGAACCCCCCAAAGGGCACAAACGTGCCCTGGTGGCTGGCACACCTCCTGGGAGCCCGGCTGTGCAGGACACAGGCGCCCAGCTCCCAGCCCACCACATTTCCCTGCTTGTCCGCAGTCACGATGGTATCATCAGAGAGAGATGATACTGTTACCCGCTGGCTGATAAAGCTGGAAAAACAGATGGGGGTTTTGGGTGCAGTCTCTAATGAGATGACCTGGTAAGGCCCTGAATCTATGAGTTTATCTATTTTATTTTCAGCAGTTCTTAGCCAGTCGTTGCCTCTTCTGCAAACCCTCCTGCCCAGAGCAAAGACATCTCAGAGCGTGTACAAAGTGGTGACCAAAGCAAGCAGCCTTCCCAAGGGCAGGCCCTTTGACCAGTCCCCTCATGAAGGGTTCCCAGACCATCTTAACCTGCCAGAAAGGTCAGGATGAAGCCTGCTCCTGAGCAGCTCGGAACCTGGGACCAAGCCCGCTGGGCACCACTGCACCAGGCCAGCTGGCAGTGCCAGGAAGGTCTGTGGAAAATGGTGACACATTCACCAAGAAAATCCTTTCTTAGCTTACCTGAACAACCTGCCTTAGTGTTACATTTGTACATTCTGCTCATTAAGGCTAGATTTCCACATGCATTAATATCCTCATGGAGACAAATCCCAACACATTGTGGAGCTCAGGAGCAATGCGAGAAGTGCTATTCTTTGATAGCAAAATGTCAAACAAGATTATAAGTACATTTTTCCTATTATCTCTTGCTTGATAATTTCTCTTTTTTTTCTTCCTTTTTTTGAGGAAAAACATTCACTTTTTAGCTCTTAACTACCAGCTGTTTTTCCCATTGAAGCATTAAAAAGGATAGATAGAGTTCAGACATTATATCCAGGCTTGTGAAGAGAATTTGTTTCATAGGAAATCAGTGTATTCCCTGAAGGAGAGAAGGGGTGAAAAGATGAATCCTGCAGAAGAGATGCTAAAGAAAATCCTTATTATTCCTTATACATAGCCGACATGGTTCAACAGTTCGCCTGTGTGAAAAGTTAAATGTGACCTTTGTATTTCTGCCAAGGTCAGCAAGTGCTGGTCATGCAAGTTTAAATTGCCCGAGGCCTATTTTACCTTACACAGCAAAATTTATTAAAAAAAAAGTTTTAAAACTTCAGATAGAAGAGGTGCAACTTGAAATGTTTGGGCCAACTCAACATCATTTTCATTTTTCCCTGCTCTAACTTACTTGATAATATGTTTTGTCTTCGTGAGTTGGGAATGCAGGTTTGCACATCTTTGGGGAGGTGCTCCCTGAGGACACGGTCCTGGCACTCTGCTCCAACCACTCTGGTCCTTAATCATCTACACGCTCTTCAGGCCCCTATTTATTCCCCTTGGGAAAAAAAAAAAAAAAAAAGGAAAGAAAAAGAAGGGAAGAAAGAAAGAAAAATCAAACAATAAAATCAAACAATTCTAGTGATTAAGCTTGTGTTGAGTATCCTGCAGAGAGAAACAGTGCATGAATAACAGGCCGGTTAGGAATCTGCCCAGTTTTCTGTAGTTATTTTACTCTCTGCATAAAAGTGATTTATCAAAGTATAAACAGAAAAACAGGCAATTTAATCGTACAGCCTTTACCATCATAAAATTTGGATGGGACAACTTGCATGGAAAAATAAGAACCTGTAAATACTATTGCTCATTCCTCAAACCTAATCTGAACCAATATATTTTTTTTTTTTTTAAATTCAAAAATGGCTGATAAATTGTTCATTTTTATTTCTCATTCACCTCTGTACTTTAAGATTTTGGCTAAGGTCAGAAGAGAATGACTCAAAATACTGGGACATGGGACATCGCCATGGACTGAGACCAGCAGCACTGTCATGTTTTTGTGAGAATTAGTTATTTTAAGGCTGCCAGCCAAATTCGCAGTCTTGGTTAAGCAACAAAACTTTCAGATGCCTACTACTATCTCAAATTAATCTGAATTCAAAATATGCAAAAGTTTATCCAGGTTTATCACTACAAAATTTGATAGTATTTTAATTCACAAGTCCAGCTACCAAATTCCATGAACCTGTATCTCAATCTCAACATATGCAAAGAGGAAGCAAAAGAAAACACCGAGGGACATTGGTACCACTATCTGGGATCAGCCCTTTAGATAACAATTCTTCCATAACTGGGTTTATCATTTCCAGAACACTGCCAAAGTTCTTCCTTCCCTTGACCTTGGCTTTGATTAATTCTTATCTGTGCCTTACAATCACTTCCCTCCTTGCCTATTGCAATTCCATCTTTTATAGTCTTCCTATTCTGAGGGGAGAAGGGGTTTATAACTCGCCCATAAAATTTTCCTCCACTTAAACCATGTAACAAATTCTCAATCTGAAAGCAGTTTTAAAGAAATATTAAAAAAAAAAAATTGTAGGAGTTTTAAGTTAAAGAAGTTTACTAGCTTACAAGCATTTTTCACTTCTATAACTCAGGAAAGGTATAGATTTTTTTTTTTTTAATGAAATGGTACAGACTAAGTAAGCTCCTTTTAATAATAAATTAAAGCTTAAAACTTTATATCAAGATATCAACCCTTGAAAATCTATTTCTAGACTTTCCTTCCTTCAGATAGTGCCTCATATTTCCATATTACATTTCCTTTCCACGGAGATGATCAGTATCAAGTAATAGTTGGGAAGAAGGTTTAGCAACATTTATGACAAGGACCAGATCATATTTTTCCCCTTGAGCATTTCCATATGGCTCAGAAGGACACGATATTTAGATCCAGTCGGACAAATGCTGCTCTGTCACGCTGTGGAGCATTTGCTGATGTGCTCGAGCTGCAGCCCACCCGCTCCCGCACGCCGCCTCTCCCATCGGGCTGCTCCCTAGTGATGCTCACGGTCTCCTGGAGTCTTTAAGCACAGGCAGCTCCCAGCCGTAGGGCAAGGAGAAACAGCCTCCGGATACGGAGCCTGCAGGCTGAAAGCTTGAAGCTGCTGCAATGCTTGACGTTGGAAACAAATTCTCATGCTTTTTAAATCACCCTAAAATACTGGAGGCCATTCCCTCTGTTTGAACATTTAGCAAAAGAAAATCATTACTCAAGTAAAGCAATGGGCTTCTGATCACTTGTTTGATGGAGGTATCCTGTAAAACATTACTATAACAACTTAACAAAAGCACAAACTCTACCAAAGTAAATACTATCCAGCACCTGAAAAGATAAAATGGATTTTCCAGCGAACTTACCGGATGTATCATTTCCTGCGTAGACATAATACATAGAGCAGAAACTGTAGAATGGGAAACCAGTACAGAACACAGGATTAAATTAAGTAAAATACATGTTGACTACAGACACAAACCTTTCTAAATATGCTGTTTGGCAATTAACCTATTTCACAGCCCAGTCTATGTACTTGGTGCTATATAAATACCAATTCACTGGGTTCTCAAGAGAATGCGTTTTCCAAGTGGACAGAAGCTTTATCGGATTTTTTAGATTATTTTTCTAGAGGCCTGTTGACAGCAATAGAACAGGAAAGCTTGTTAGAGTCAGAATAGGCGAGATGAAATAGTTACCTCATCCCTAACCTTTGTAACAAACATCCAAAGCAGGACACGAGGCATATTTCATGAAAGGTAAGTGCGGGCAGAGGAGCTGATCTCTGCAGAGCAGAGGACAAGGCCAGTTTAGTGCTCCTCTTTCCCAGCACCCTTGTGGCCAGGGCACGGGCAGAGGCCTTGGGCATTTCTAGTGGGTGTCTCTGCAGAGCAAGGGGTGCTGAGACCCTGGTGCAGACCACGGGGCACATTTCAGGGGCAGGATCTTGCTTCCTACAGCCTCCGGCTCTGGGCTGGAGTCAATGCCCATGGCTGGGAGCAACGGGAGCCAGGGCAGGTGATGGGCAAGGCCACAAAGTCTGCTGCAAAAGAGCATTTCTGGCAAGTAGGCAAGTAGGATTCAGCTCAAGCCCAGGGGAGGAGCATTACACAGTCCATAAATATATACATACATGGGGCAGAAGCTGACAAAACATCCACTGCAAGTAGCTCTAAGCATCCACGTATGTCAGAACCTAGAAGACAAAACATATCAACTTTTGTGTAGAAGAATTTCTCATTCACGTTAGAGTTTTGCTAAGTATTAAAAGCACTTATGTATTAATGCACTTTTTTTTTTCTTTTCAGTAGGAATAAGGCATATACATTCCCAGTATAAAAGGACCCCCTTTAAAGTGTACTTTAAAGTACCCAAGCCTGCTAATTAAAGTCTACCAACTGAAGGTCATTTCCTATTTCTTAAAAGGACAATATGTAGAAGAGAAAACATGTTAATGTTTAAGAGTAGAATCTTCCTTCTGTATTCACTTCTTAATACAAATGAAGAGCATATGCCACAGTTTGAGTGAAAAAACGTAATAATTTCCGAAAGAACAATGCTACCCACTTCCTCAACAGAAGCGCAGTACATGAGGCGTTTCAGGGCCATTAACATCTTCAGAAATGATGCAGCAGAAGTCAAGAACTGGACTGCATTCGACCACAGACCCACGACGAAGCTTTGCTATTTTTTTGTCATAATTTCCCTTGCACAGGGAATTTCTGCTCTCCATTTCATCCCATTCTCCGGTGTAGCTTCTAATGGACTATTTCACTCTGGTCCTGCTAAGGTTTAGGAAGCAAGTTTCTGTAGCTGAAACAAAAAGTCAAAAAACATTCACCTGATGAGTTGAGCATAATCAAAATACAGCCCAAGAAGCTTATTGAAAAACTGTGCTTTAAAATCGTTATATTTAACTAGGCCTTCATAATACTATTAAAAATTTAGGTCAAGAACATCATGTCCAAAGGTTCTCAAGTAATGCAAGGATAAAATTATCTGCTAGTAATTTATGTCCACCAGTGAGTAGCAGCAGGTAGTAGTTAATTGAAAAGTGGCTTATCTCTAATTACTCTTCTATATCCTTCTTAACAGTCACATTAAGAAGAGTATACAAAAAACATACTTAAATACTGTTCAACCCATAACACCAATGTAAAAAGAATATTTGGAAGTATTGGTACCTGAATTTATTTTTCCATGCTTTTCAGAAAATACTACGCAAAGGCCTTTTATTCTTTTTTTTTTTTTTTTTAACTCTAGTTATGAATAACTCAGAATGGCTTCAGTCGCTAAAACTACAAAACTATGCTTGGCCTTTTGGTGAATTTCTTGAGAGACTGAGGACATTTTGATCCATCAGAAGACAGCCCTTAGCTACAGGAGTGATATCTCCACAGAGTTTCACATTTCATTATTGTGAAGTTCAAGGCTAAGAAATTACTTTTCCCTTGTTGGGAAGAACTATAGCCTTCCATGAACCACGCTAGCCTCAAGACCAACACTTCATTACAGTCACTTCTTAGTCCACTAAATTCACTTTGCAAGATATACTGGCCACCAGGAGAGCAGCGCGTTCCCTCTCTCGTGGCACAGCCGCACTGTGAGAGCTGGTTGCAGCCCAGGCTGCTCCTTAATGGGCTCTCTCGTTAGCCAGGTTAATGCAACAAGATGATGTGGAACTGCATCAATTAGAAGAAAGCTTCACAAATGGCACGCTGAGCTCTGTTTTGGCAAACACTTAGAAACAAAGCAAGAATCAGAAATAAAAACCAAGAAAGAAATAAAAACGTCAGTCTTTTGGGGTGTGTTGCACAACTTTTAATTACCACTTAGCATCCTCCAAAACAATGAAAAAACCCAAAGGGCATGAGCAAAATCACCTGCAAAGCAAAGGCTAAGCCAAGAAAATCACCACAGAGGCAGGTCTGGTTTTTATTGCAGCAGTTATGCAATGTTATTAAGAGGCAGTGTTGCATCCCAGCAGCTGCAAGTTGGAAACTGCCTTAACTATCCTGAGCACCTCTCCTCTCCTTTTCAGCTCCTCTTAGCCATATCCTGCAGCCAGGGCTATCCCAAGCAGCTCCCTCCGAAGTCTCCACAGCTCCGGCACGGGAGCAGCTCAGCCCTGCCTGCTGCTTTGATGCCAGCAGCAGAGAATCCCTCGACTGCATTGCCTAATTTTGGAGCAAAAATATTAAAGCGCGAAAGCAGAGATTCCCCTCCAGCGCTGAGGGATAACTCCCAGGACGGCAGAATCCCAATTAAATGTGGTTTTCCTTTTGAGGATCTGCTTGAACATAACCTTTCAGACTAAGGACTCTTACTGGAGCTGAGGAAAACTGCTTATTCACAGGCTGTAAAACAAGTGTAAAAATTTGCAACTGCAAACTTTGACACTTGCTGAGCAAACACTATGAGCAGGTCTCTAATCCTTTGCAGTTTTCAGACTAATATTTGCATCCACCATTCCATTTTATGGTTTCTAAATGGTATTGCACTTTTACTGTATGTATTGATTATATTGGGTACCAAAAAAAAAAAAAAAAAAAAAACCCACATTTTGAGTGCTTATGGAATTTGGCAGGCCGATTGTACAACTATGATGATGCATCAATTGAAGATAAATGTTATCTATCTTCCTAGCAGCAAACATAGCTATCAATACCTTTTCCAAGGGAATGTGAGTACTAGATTGTCTGCCTTGCGAGGGCTTCACATTTCATCTGAAAATAAACCCCAAGCTTGAAAAGTGTTTCTGGCTTCAGAGCTGGAACCAATTATCATTTAATTATTTCATCACTTCATTTGATAAAGCTTGTCCAATCAGAAGCAATACATAGGTCAGCACAGCAGCTAACAAACAATCCCAAGCAAAATCAATGTCCTGTCATGAGGATTAACAGAATTTTATTGACTTTTTGAACCCAATTTATTGACCTGTTGCCTTCTTTCTGAAATGGAAGGAAAGGGAATATCCTTTGCAAATAATCAAATCCTCTGCTACTACCATAAAACTCTGATCAGCTATTTGCTCCTGCATATTTAAAATCCAGAACAATGTAGTGGACACATTGACAAACTTCAATTGCGAAAGCATACTTTAGATAGTATGCTATCTATCTAAATACTGCTGAAAGATAAACTATCTCAAGACCTGTGAAGGTAATGTAACCTGTATTTAAGCTTCTGCATCCATGAGAAAATGATTATTCTCTTTTATTGCACTATTATTGTAATATATACATGCATTAAGCTGTGCCTATTTGGAACTGGCACAATTGCAACTCAACTTCAGCAGCAGATATGTCCAATTAGTAAAGTTCCTCATCTTTTAAAGTTCATTTTTATTAACAGATTATTCACAATATTCTTTACTTACAGCCTACTAGATTAAACTTCTCAACTAAATTACCTGGCTGAGCTATTTGATGACAGCTTATCTCAATAGCTTTCTGACTTCTCTTTCTTGAACAGGAACTCACTGATTATATAGACAGTCAATGTCAGCAAACACTCGTGGAGTTAACTTCCTTCATCACGGGTATGATTACAGCAGTCATTGCAGCAGTGTATTAATGGGCTTCTCCGCTGGCCATCTTTTATTTATTAGCACAGGCACAGATCAAAAATGAGATGATGGAGGACAGGAAAGGTGTTGATATTCTGAACTCAAACTTGCAAATGCTTCCTCATGTAAACAAACTTCCAGCTGTGGTCTGACATTTGGATTATCAGCAATGTAGGAGTGGCAAGACTCATTTTCAAAATGCAGAATTTAATACACAGTCAAGCAGGCCACTTTGATATGCATCCCCCCACCCCTTTTTGGTTATTACATTATTTACAGCCAATTGCAACTACATTACTTTCATCAGTTGTTTTTACTAAATACATTTTAAGTCCATGTGTTATTCATGAAGTGGCTGCCTCAGCTATTCAGTGTCAGGTTATGTGGCTGTCATCCACTGTGTTTGATACCATAGATGAATAAAATAAACATTTATAATTAACATCAGAATGACAGTACATACTGTCAGTGATTTGGAGGGTGTCTGTTTCTTTCCAAATACTTATGAATACTGTCAAGATATATCTTCTTGAAAAAAATATGATGACAACACACAAATCAGAGAGGGAAATTGTTTGGTGGTTTGTTTTGACTGCATTCTCTAACTAGCTCACTACCCAGGGTACGCAGAAAATGTACCCTACTACATTTTCTGCAATTTCCAAACAAGTCTTTCTGCTTATTTACTTACATGTATCACAACAGGTATTGCTAATTTTTGCAATTCTGCCCTAAAATAAGAAAAAAAAAACACTTTCATTTAGAAACAATTCAAATTCATTTGCTCTATGGCAGTAATATGAAAGGATATTTAGAACAGAATTACCCAAAAATACTTTTGTGTATTATACAAGCATATAAATCTACATAAGAAATGATCTTTTCATTACAATCTTTTCATTTATAATTCAAAACGTGAAAAAGTTACAATAGTCACTTATTTCTAATCAGTTATTATCAAATGGAGTGGGAAAATGGCTTGAGAAAGGGAAAATTAGAGAAAAACTTGGGCCTAACAGAAGTTACGGCATTACAGAGGCTTGCTTGAAGTGAGAAACAGTTACTACTTCTAGGATGGCTGGTATGCATGGAACCACATTTCCCTCGACAGTACCATCTGCCCTCCTAGCACACACTAATAAGAGTAAACGGAGAGTTGCAGAATGGAGACACCATGACCAAACTTGGTTGGATTCTGTGCGGAGATGTTAATCTGATGGTGCAGTGCAGCTGATGAGTGAATGGAGGGTAGAGTGGAGTGAAGACACTGCGGCCAAACTCTGTTGTACTCCCTGTAGAGGTTGTACAATGCATCTTATAAGCCGCGTAGTACAATAAACAGTCTGGCGATGGGCCAAAATGTTGGCAGATCCCTCCTGATGGACTTTGATCAAATATTTCCTCATCCAAATCTCATTGTAGTACCAATAGACAGCTCCATCCCAAAAGTTACCTGCCTCCAAGTAACAACTACTCCTTACTGAGCATGCACTCTAGATTTTCAATTGACTCAAGACACTTTTAAACCTATCAATGACAAAAGGATGACTAGAGTCACTCAAGCTCCACCTAAATGTAAAAGAAAAAATATAAAAGGTGAACTAAGGAGGGATATAGAGGGAAGACTCCATTATAACTTCTGTATCAGGGC
>JAVCKT010018160.1:18014-29820 GCA_032273925.1 Rhynchotus rufescens | reverse complement strand
GATATGTTTACTCGGTACTGCACCTGGAGTATTGTGTGCAGTTCTAGGCTCCCCAGGACAAGAGGGATGTGGAGCTTCTCGAGAGGGTCCAGCAGAGAGCAACAAAGACGATTAAGGGACTGGAGCATCTCTCATATGAGGAAAGACTAAGTGAGCTGGGGCTGTTTAGCCTGAAGAAGAGAAGGTTGAGAGAGTATCTGATCAATATGTACAAATACCTGAAGAGAGAATGCAGGGAAGATTGGGCCAAGCTCTTCTCCATCATGGCCAGTGACAGGATAAGGGGTAATGGGTATAAGTTGAAACACAGGCAGTTCCATCTCCATATGAGGAAGAACTTCTTTCCTGTGAGGGTGATAGAGCCCTGGAACAGGCTGCCCAGGGAGGCTGTGGACTCTCCTTCTCTGGAAATCTTCCCAGCCCACCTGGATGCCGCCCTATGCCCTGTGTTCTGGGTGTCCCTGCTAGAGCAGGAAGGTTGGACTAGATGATCTCTAGAGGTTCCTTCCAACCTTTAAGATTCTGTGATTCTGTGATTCTGTAACACTTGAAAAGAAATATTAATTTTTTCTCTGACAGCTTCAGTGAAAATCAGACCTTTTCATTTTATGAAACTTTGCATTTATTCAGCAAAATATCAGCTATTCATCCTCATCAGCACTCTGTTTCTATAGGTGTGGTTGCTTCCTAAATAGCAAATAGCTGTAGTGGGGTTGTACAGAGGCTGTCTTTGGCAGTTTATGAAATTTTATGCATTTTTTTATGAACGTTTATGCATTTTTTTTCAGGCTTTAGTGGCTTCATTCACAATGCTCTTGCAGGATTCACATCATCCTTTTTTTAATTATGTGCAAATGGAGATGCAAAAGAAATAGCATCATTTGCTCACAGTCACTCAGCAAGTTCCATCCTTTCTCAATTCACTAATGATGCCACATAGCTCTACTGCTGATGTACACTGAGAAACTCTCTCTTGTATTTATTATTAATCAAGGATAAAATGTGAAGTAAGGCAAGAAATGGATAAGCAGAAATGCCCTGGCAAAGAAGGGGCGCATATCCCCATGGGTGCCCACCTGATGCCTCCCTCCCAGCTCCGCTCAGCAAATGTGTTCACACAGTGGAGTTATACCAGTGTGCCAGGCACCAAGATCAAGCTTTGGCTCAGCAAGGTTATTTTTTGCACTGTCCTGAAAATACAACATAATCCTATGAGTGGATAAAAAGCACAGCAATGAGGATGATGCACTCGTGAGTTTCTGGCTCCCTTGTCTCCATCCCTGTGTTGGACGAGCTTCCTCTAGTCTCAGCTGAGTTAACTGAATAAAGATTTTAGTATTTTCTCCCAAGGGTTTATTATGAATTTATTTTTTTAAAAAATGCAATCCCTTCAGCTATGAAAATTACTCTCCTTTGTCTATAAATAGGCTTAACCTCTTAAACTATGTCAGATGTTGCTGATTCACCAATCTGATCTAGATCTTAAGATGTTCTCTGCTCCTATGACTTCAGGGCAAATGACTCATACTGTTTGCAAGCATAATATCCCATTGAAGCTGGCAGTACCACAATTCTGGTAGCAATGTGTCTTTAGATTTCTACCAAAACCTATACAAGGGTTTTTTCTCCTGATGATTTTGAGTTCACCAACATCCTGGAACCACAAATGGTGTGTTGTATTTACATGAAAATTCATGTATTTGCATTATGTAGTCATAAATCAGCAGATGAAAAAAATGTATTCTATAATCAATGAGATATATGATATAGGCAAAAATCCATATTGCAGAAAAAATGCATGTAATCATCCTCTCAGTTGCATTTCCTTTTCATGCTGACCATCTTGGAAAGATCTGTCTGCATAGATAGACCCCTGGTGATAGATGCCTAGCACTTTGTCTTTGAAATGGTCTTGGGAATACAAAAGGCAACTGGCAAAGTATTTTAAGTCAATCTAAATGTTTTTGATAATTTGTTCCTGGAGTTTGCAAAGTTCCAAGTTCTTTGCATTTCTTTGCTCACTCAAAAATGCATTTGTTGTCAGAAGAGTTTCCTGGTTCATTGCAGGTATCTAAAGTAATTTCAACCCTTTTATTATCTTACTTGGGAAATGGGAAAATCTGAACTTTGAAACCTGTGAGAAAAGGTCTTCTGCCTGTATATTTTAGTGTACTCAGGGACACCTGGGAACAGAGGACATTGGTGCTAGGCAGATAATGCCAGGCCATGTTAGGCTTGGTGGTCCTTGAGTTCCCAGGAGGCTCTAGGCCTTGTCCTGACTCTTCACCAAAGCACGAAATGACAGAAATGCTGACTTTGGAAGGAACCTCTGGGGACAATGTGGTCCACTCCCTGCCTTGCTCAAACAGGGTCATCTAGAACTATTTGCCCAGCACTGTGGGGAGTTTAAATATTTCCAAGACTGCACAGCCTCTCTGGGCAATCTTTTCCAGTGCTTGGCCACCCTCACAGCAAAGAAGTGTTTTCTTATGTTCATGTTGAACTTCCTGTGTCTCAGATTGTGCTCGTTGCCTCCTGTCTTCTCACGGGGTGACATTGAGAAGAGCCTAGCACTGGCCTCTTTATGCTTTTCTCTCAGATATTTGTACACATTGAGAAGACCCCAACCATCACCAATCTTCTGTTCTCCATGCCGAACAGTCCCACCTCTTTTAGTCTCTCTTCATATGGGAGAAGCTCTGGTCCCTTGATCATCTTAGTGACTTTTTGCTAGACTCATTTCAATATGTGCATGTCTCTCTTGCACTGAGGAGCCCAGCACTGGACACAGCATTCCAGGTGTGTCTCACCAGTGCTGGCAATGCTTAATGCAGCCCAGGATGCTGTTGGCCTTCTTTGCCAAAAAGGGGCATGGTTGGCTTATGTCCACCAGGACTCCCAGGTCCTTCCCTGCAGAGCTGCTTTACAGCCAGTCAGCCCACAGCCTGAACACGGTACCTGGGCTTGGTCCTCCCTAGGTGCAGGATTTTGCCTTTCCCTTCTCCAAATTTCATGAGGTTCCTCTCTGCCCATTTCTCCAGCCTATTGAGATGCCTCTGAATAGCAGGACAAGAGCCTGATGCATTAGCCACTTGTTACAGTTGTGTGTCATCTGCAGGCATGCTCAGGCTGCACTTGGCCCCATCACCCAGCTCATTACTGGAGATACTGAACAGCACTGGTCCCGGGGCCATCCCTTGGGCTATACCTCTAGTCGCTGGCCCCCAGCTGTCCTCTCTGCTGCTAACCACAAGCCTTTGAACTCAGCAGTTCAGTCAGTTTTCAATCCACCTCACTGTCCATTTAGGCAGTCTGTACTTTATCTGCTTGTCTGTGAGGCTGCTGTTAAAGACAACGTCAAAAGCCTTACTAAAATCAAGATAAATAAAACCCAATTCTCTCCCTCATCCACCAAGGCAGTTATGCCATCATACAAGGCTGTCATGCTGGTTAAGCTTGATTGCCTCTTAACAAATTCATGCTGACTGCTCCTAATCACCTTTCACCTTCTTGTCCTTCATGTGCCTGGAAGTGATATCCAGGATTAGTTGCTCCATCAACTTCCTAAAGATTGGTGTAAGGCTGAATGGCCTGTAGTTCCCTGAATTCTCCTTCTTGTCTCATTTCTTGTTGATGAGAGTGACATTGACTTTGCTTTCAAGCCTCAGAAACCTGTTCCAATCTCCGTGACCTTTCAAATATAATTGAGAGTGACCTTGTAGAGACATCAGACAGCTCCTCAGCACTCACTGGTGCATCACATTAGGACTCACTTGTGTTTGTCTAGTTTTTAAATATTCCCTAATCTGATCTTCTTCCACCAAGGATAAGTCTTCCTTGCTCTTCACTTTCTCCTTGGTTTCAGGGACCTGGGATTGATTCCTGAAGGCTGAACTTACCAGGAAAGATTGAGGCAAAGAAGGCACTAAGTACGTTGGGCTTTTCCATGTCTTTTCCTTCAGCAGCGGGCCAGCACTTGTTGGATTACATTTGTGTGCTGATCTGTGGGAAGAACTGTGAATGAGGGAGATGATTTTTTTAGATGTACTTCAGTTATCCAGGTTATGGAGTAAGATGCTGTAGTTCTTGCCTAGAGAATGTCTTGAATACTTCGAAACTCCTGTTCCTGATACTCTCAAAGTCATCCGTGTCCTTCTCTTCCCTGAAAATCTCTTAAGCTCTTTGGAGAAAGAACCAGTGTGTTTTACACTGCCATCACAAATAACATACTCTCTGCTTGAAACCTGTGATTGACTGTGCCTGTCACATTTCATGCCATTAAAAGCATAAGCGCGAACATTCTT
This sequence comes from Rhynchotus rufescens, assembly GCA_032273925.1. NCBI lineage: Eukaryota > Metazoa > Chordata > Aves > Tinamiformes > Tinamidae > Rhynchotus > Rhynchotus rufescens. Next base: position 25,516 of record JAVCKT010018160.1, on the reverse strand, counting down.
TTGGCTTCTGCCATTTATATTTCAGCCTGCAAGCACCACTTCTTTCTCTGGATATTGCTGTTTTTCTCTTGAGAAAATATCCAGAATCCACTATGACAAGGGAAAAAAGAGACAGTTATTCCAATCAATAATGAGCAAAAAGACACCTCTTGTAAGCTCCAAATGGGAGCTCTCAGCTAGAAGCCTTCAAGACTTTAGTCAGCACCATCCAAGCCCAAATATTTCCTTCTTCTATAAACAGACTGTTTTCTCCATTCTCCATGGTATCCTGAAGAACTTCCACATCCTTCTCTGTTTTCATTCTCCTTCAAGGCTTGATCTAGTGCCCAGCTAAGCTACTGGGATTCTGCTTGTTAGGATGTGCAAGCTATAGGTGTTCTGCCTGCCACAACGTGCATGTGGTTTGTATATACAGTGCATAGGGACGGATTTTTCTTCTTAGGTGCTGATCAACATATGTAGCAGGGCAGGGTTATGTGCTGGAGCAATCAGGAGAGCAATCATACATGTCCTGAAATTGTCCTGCCTCATCCTACCTCATCCTCCTCCTCATGCCAAGGACAACATTGTCCTGTCAAGGGTCATATTCCACGGCTGTCTCTAAGAGTAAGAGCCCTATGCAGGGAACAGATAAACAGAAAAAAGTTTGAGCCTCTGGTACTCTTTAATGTCATTTCAGAGAAATATATGTGTCATAACAACATAAAGCAGGCATATTTCCCTAGCTCTCGATCTTCCTGGTGCCAGGACCTACGTCGTTTCAGCATCAAAACAGATCCAGCAAATCCATGGTAAGTTTGCTGTCCCAAGAGCTGCCTCATTTGCCTCTTTGTTTTGTATTTCTCTCTTGTCTTCCAGCAGTTTTTCTCACCCCTCTATGGGGACGTCACACACTGTTATGGTTAACATTTAATTTTCACTGGAAGCCCTTGGGAGTTGGACTGTTATCTCCACATACCATGCACATCAAACAGTTTAATCAGTCTAATGATAACTCCAGGGTTTGCTGGTGATCTGGGCGGGATGCTTTCCCAGCACGCTCAGTCTGTAGCCGTGTTTCGTGTCTCAGCAGCCTCTGAGCAGTTTGTTCCTCTGGGCTGACCATGTTCCCCTCCTGGCTCCTACAGAAAGGCTCTGCATGGAGGCTCAGGCTGACATAGGCAGATCCACCAAGCCCATCAGCTCCATCACTACAGGCGTTTATATGGCTTGAGATTCCTCAGTGTCATTTCCTGGTATTCTGTGCAGCCTTTCACACCCATGGGCATGACTGTAAAGTACCTACAAAGCCTACAAAGCATGTCTAATGGTTGCCTGGCCTGCAAAGGTGCCCATACGGCAGAGAGGAACTTTAGTGACACGCCACGCTCAGGAGGCAGCTCAGGGGCTTTGCTCCAGTGGCCAAATGTGGCTGGGCTCGGGGAGGGAGGGTGGATTGACCAGCAGGTCTGCTGCAAAGATGGGATGGGATGTGGCTTCTTCATAAACAGGCACATCCCAACTGAGAAACAAACAGGAGAGCTGGACATGGGAGGATTAGGCACAGAACAGGAGGTAGGTATCTTTTCTGACCACAACAACAAGTGGACTCGATTCAAAGACTCCTTTGCTTTGCTCCAGCAGTATCTTATGCCATTGCTGCCCCTCAGCCTAAGCAGAAAGCCTCCAGCAGCTGTCAGGGTGCTTTGCATTTAATACAGCAATTCAATATTTGCCTAATGGCTCAGGGCAGCCCAAGACGTGCTGCTCCTTGCTTTTCTAAGAACTCTTCCTTGCATCACAGAGAGAGCACAGGAAAACAAAGAGCGGCACTAACAGAAGTGACAGGCGGCAGCTGGCGCCTGCGTGTGACTTGCAGAGTGACAGAGCAGTTGAATTCCTTGCGCCACTGCTACTGTTTTGGAAACTTCAATAAACAGAAGAGGCCAGATCAATCTCTCCGTGTTCCAGCACAAATCCCGAGGAGCCCCATTGACTTCAGTAGCAAATGCAGAGTCTGAGGTAACAACTCTTCCCGCACAGCTCACTGCGCTTCATTTGCACCCTGGATGAGCTAGTCAGAAACAGTGGATGAAAGCGTTATTAACAGCCTGCTAATTGGAAGGTCCCACATCCTTTGCAAGTGCAAAGAGCATCTACGAGTTACACTCCTTTGGGCCATGGTGAATATGACCCTCTAACTTTAGTGGGGGAGCTTTCAAGCAGCTGGAAAAGAAAAAGGATAGATGTTCCTGTTTTTAAAAAGGGATTGTTTTAGCCGCTGTCAATTATTAATGGCTCTCTGGTCAGCCTGAGGAACAATGCCAGGGATAAGTTACCCTGTACGCTATTCATATATGCTCTCCCCAGTTGTTTCCTTCTTAACTAGAGGATTCACCTTGCAGTGAACTCCTTGACGTCTGGAAAAAAAAAAAGGACTGACAAAGGGATGAACTTTGAGTACCCGTTTATTTCTGCATCAACATCTTGCCTACTTTGTCAGGTGTGTTTAATCAAAAAGAAGCAGGAAATGCATTATAATTATAAACAAATTACTGCGCAAGGAAAAGGCTGCTTTGGAACAGTCTGTATTGTTTGATAAATGGACACAGTGAAAAAACACAGGCTTAACCTACAAAGCTCTTTGCTAAGATCAAAGCAAAACTGCCTACACCACCACAAGCTGTCTGTGCAGTGGGATTCAGCTCAGAGTTTGCAGCAAGAGAAACAGGAGAAAGTTTGGAAGAAAATTAATCAATTCTCTATTTTGTGCCTGAATCTTTTTCTCTAGTATAGAAATGACTCAAACATAAAGTATTTGCTGTGAAAATTAATAGAATTAGAGCTGAATCCAGCTGAGAACACAATAATTAGGGCCTGATCAAAAGCCTATCGAAGACTCATTGTTTTCTGCAGGATCTGGCTCATGACCAGAGCAAAACTAAAGATGGACTTAAGACATAACCTTGGGAGATCCTGGATCTCCGTATGATCTTGCCCAAACTTGCAAGCGCTCCTTAATCCTAAGGCCTGAGCACAACTAAACCCAAGTCAGCAATCTGCTGCTGCTGCTGCAAAAAGCCTTCCTGGGATGTGTAAGTAGAAGTGCTGTAGGTAGGACACAGAGCGAGGTTATTTCGCCCTTCTCTGTGGCTGAGTCAGAGCACTGTGCTTAAATAAAAATGAAATACAGATACATTGGAAATTGTCCAGAAGTGTGCAGCAAAAATGATCAAAGCACTATAAAAAAAGACTTCTGGGGAAAGATTGAAAAATAATTGAGTTTGTTTATCTACAGAATCTGAAACATGCTAATGATCTTTAAAGATGTAAATACATATACATATATATATATATATACACAGACACACATACCCATAATACCAAAGAAGGTAATCAGTTGCCTTCTATCTTCACAAGGATAGCTGAATGGACAGCAAAGATGATTTAAGACATATACTATTAAAAGCTATAAGACTAATAAAGTGATCAAAAGCATTACTTACAGAAGTAACAGAATGTCCCTCATGGGAGATTTTTAATGTGTTAGAAAAGTACCTAACACAAGGGATGAGGGCACTGTCCCATAGCGTAGGTTGCCTTCAGCCGCTCCATCCTATGGTTTCCCTGATCTTGTGGTCATATTGGGATACCCACAAACAAAGACTCAAAAGTGATGAGCACTGACAGCCCTGCTTGGCTTGCAATTGAGCAGCAGCTGCTCAGCTTCTCCAAAACCTTACTCACAAGACAACAACCCTTTCTGAAAGCCCTCTTTTTCTTGGCTTCTTGGTGGTTAATAGACAAAGAACAAATATCCACCTCCACATGGAACTGTGATCACACTTGTGAGTAACCTTGCTGTTCTCTGATGGGAAATTCCCATGTGAATGAGTGCCCTGAATGCTAAATATTAGGATGATGATGTCTCTGGTAATGTGTGTGGTGACTCAGAAAGTGCTTAGGATAGAGCTAGCCTTGTAGACCCTGCTTGGGAAAGTCCCCCCCAGCTACTATGGAGAAAGGAGTGCCTTGGTTGACTCTTGATACAAGTGCCTTCATCCACAGCACCACTAGCTACGACAACCACAGATCACTGAAGGCTACTGCTGTGGGTGGACAAGGTGGCGACCAAAACCTGAATATAAAGGCAGCATCAATTCTTGCTACTTGCGAGGAGGTAGATACCCTGTCCTGGAGCTCTGTGGAACTGTTGTGCTCTGAAAACTGAGTGATGCTTGACTCCGTTGTTGTCTGACTTCAATCCCTTTTGCAAAGGGCCCTAAAGCTTCAGTAAAGGTTTGCAGCTTCCTGGACATCAAAATCCACAAAACCAACCACAAAATAGATGTCTATCAGAAATGTGGTTTCAGCAAGCCCATAGTTTTCTTTTTTTTTTTTTCCTACCTAGGGAACTCAGTTTCCTTAAATTCTGGGCATTAAGCGATGAGTTTGTGAAGAGAAGGAGCAGAGAGTTTCAACCACTGGCCCAGCTGGCCAGAGCCCTTGGCAGCGCGAGGTGCGTGAGGGCGACGTGAGGGATGGCTGGGGGATGGAGGAAGGATGCTTGGCTCAACGCTGCACTGTGGCTGTGCTTGTTCCTTGCACTCTGCTTCCTGCCCAGCTACAGCCATGCAGGCTGCTGGTTGGTCGCAGTACAAATACTGAGAAAATTGTTAGTTACATGATACGGGAATTAAAGAAATCTGCTTGCTTCCAAGCATAAATCATTCACTGCTGCAATGGTTTGCAAACACAGGGTTATGACCTCGAGTGAGCTCCTTCCATCCTTTCTGGGTACAGTCACAAGCCCGGCAGAAATCAGCGTCAGCTAAAACGTACGACGGCAACAGGCATCTCACGGAGTTATGGAGCTGTGAGGGGGGTCACAACAGGAAGGAGTTTGGGAGGGCAGCACTAAGGGGGTAGGAATAAACATCTCCCCTGGGCAGACTTTCCATAATTGGCCATGACAAAGCTTTGTTCTCCAGAGAGCTGGAGCTGGCCTCCGAAGAAACAGAATGAATCACTGCTCCGGTCCCATCTGGCAAGTGCTGTGATTTAGCCCTGCTTTGCATGGGATAAGATGATTATATAGACTGAAAGGCAGAAGGGAATCGTAGCCAAGGCTTCCGAGCTGGGAGATGAGTTTGGGTTCCCACTCATTTTTTGACGGTTTACTCAGATCCTTAGAAGGAAACCCTGGCAAAAACCTCTGGTACAAACCCAATTCTCTCTATCAACAATGCAGAGGGAACAATGGGGACTCCTGAACACAAAGCTCATACAAACAACCATAATGATTTTATTTTGCGTTGCTAAAACAGCAGTCAATATGCAATTCCTTCTCCCAGCCTCCCACTTTGTCAACTATTTTTGTCGACCTTCTGCTCCCACATACGGATTTACAAGAGGGGGTGTTTGCTCCACAGCGAGAGGTTGGAGTCTGTGTCCTGTGCTGCGGTCACGGCCACGTGGATGTGCAGCTGCCAGAGAAGAGCAGGGTCCAGGATGGTTTCCTCACACCATCCTGCATCCCTATTCCTTTCTAATACTGGGAGAAAAAGGTGTAGTTTCTGCAGACCTTTCTATGGATGGTGGTCATCAGTGCTACCGTAAAAGCTCCGTGCTGTCTCAGCAATCTTACCAAGCCTAGTGACCTGACAGCAGTTCAGAGCTTGCTCAGTATCTGATGATTAATCCCCTCCCTTTGAAAATATGCGCTTGGTGGCAGAACCCCACAAAAATACTGGTAGAGCCAGAGCTGCTTTGCCAAGTGGCAGACTTAGACACGCTCTTCTTGGAAAGCTGGTTTCCTGTCACTGGCTTTCTCTCCTCACTGTTTTCCAGTGGTTTGGAGAGAGGAGAAAGGAGGAAAAAAAATCAAAAAACTGTTCCTCCCAAATACCTCTTCTCTTTTACATCCACTTCCCCACTGTGCTACTTCTGTTATTTCAGCTTTCAGGAACTCCACCAACCTGGAGGCTTCCTAACCACCCTCTGTGCTTTCCCTCATGCAAAGAAAGCAGCAAGCTCCATGCAAAAAAACAAGATCCCTACAAAAAAAAAAAAAAAAAAAAATAGAGACACAACCTCCATTTCCATCTTCCCTTCTGCTCCTTTAGAGAGCAGGCAGATGGAACAAAAATCCTTGGAGAGATTATCTCCCCTGTGCTGGGGAAGAGAGGTAGTTCCAAATCTACATCTTGCTACAATGTGAGAGAACTGAGATTGAAGTGTCAGGCTTTTGCTAATTTCTAGTTAGATTTTTTGAACATTAAAATATTTTTTTTTCTCTTTTAATGACTTCTCTAGCCTAGCCAAATAATTAATACCGGCTACTTGGGCTTTTGTGATAAGAACGAGGCTTCAGTCTGGGACTTCCTATTCCAAATGTTCCTGCAGCTCAAAATGAAAACCTTGGTCAGCACTGAGCAGCAAAGGGCTGACACACAGTTGGGCAGTTCTGTTTCTTTGCATGCTAACACAAATGCAGGTTACCCAGATATTATTTTCTCTGGAGAAATCAGCATTCTTAGTCACTTCTCAGTGTAAAATCTGCACAAGGCCAAATCCTGCATTGGATTCTTACTCACTATTCCTATTTTCTGCTGGGATGCCATGGAGGGAGGGCCTCAGGGCTGGAGTCCTTGCAATACTGTCAGCTGAATACGGCATGCACACAAAACTCATGATCTTTCCAGCAGAACCCTTGGGGAACCACCAACCCTTCTGATTTCTGCATGAACAGGAATTTTTGGGACCCTGTTAGGATTCCCTCTGTGCTCAATGCAGAACAAGATGGGTCCTTTTTGCAGTGGAATACAAAGTCCTTTTAGAGAAGTTTGGAATAAGGGACACACTGAAGAGTAAGGCATCCATGGTCAAAGAGTTTGTGTGGAAGTTTTCCCCTTGGTGTCCATGTGTTAGTCTCTGGGTCGTAGCAGTCCAACGAATCCAAGTCTTCAATAACATTGTCCGCAGTAAGACATCGTCCTCCTGTGACATACAGCTTGTTCTTGATGACAGTGGCCCCATGATGCATCCGCCTGTCCTTCATGTCTGCACATTTAACAAACTTGTTGTCCTTCGTATTATAAGCAATTATTCTCCGCGTGTATCCTAAACGCAAAGTGGAATAAACAGATAGGAATTAGAGTCTATAGCCAGCAGAAGAAATAATGATGTGTTTTCTGCCAGTCTTCAGTACAACCTGGTAAATAATTTGGCAGAATTAAGACATCTAATTTAGCTGAAAAGTGATGATGTGTCACGAGAATGTCTATCTTCCCTTCCTCTGTGTCCTCTCTCTGCCCCGTATCACCTTGGTAGTCAAGAACCCAGTGAATGGAGCCAGTAGGGATGCAGGGAGCCACGCTGCCTTGCTGGGTTGGAGTTGTCATTAAGGATGGGAGCAGTGTGCTGTTAGTGCAGTCCCACCCGTGCTGGCTCCACTGCCACGTCCTGTACTGCAGCACTGTGCAAGCCAGGAGGACTGTAACCCAACCTCACAGATCTTCCAC
>JAVCKT010018160.1:7606-17802 GCA_032273925.1 Rhynchotus rufescens | reverse complement strand
CCCTCTAGCCAAAATCAAGACTTGTCTTGCTGAGGCCAGTGCATTCCACTTTATTATGATGTAAACAGTTATGCAAAGAGGCCACAAAATATATTTTTAAGAGAAATTATTAACTTTTTTTTGCATTTGTTGATAAACCAAGAATATTTGGCCAATGTTTTGGCATGGAAGCTGGTAAGTAAAATCTGACCATGGTAAATCTCTCTGATTTCAAGCAAAATGAAAGATGTTTAGAGTTAACATGGATATGTTGTTGCTGCTTTTAAATAGATGAAAGAAATTGACAACTAAAGATCACCAGCAGAATACTTGGTCAATATAGGCCTTTTAGATAAAAGCATGGGAAGATAAAAAAGTTGAAAATACAGTATTCTGGGCACAGTGGTCTGATATAAGGGTAATCTGCCACACAGAGGCCTGACAGTCTTACATATTTGGACTCAACCTTCCCCTGTTCCTGTTGCCATAGGTAGCAGTGGCCTCTTGCAATAGAAAAATGGTGTGTTTGAATCCTGTATGACTTGAGTTCGGTTCTCTGCTCAGTTCTCGTAGGTTCTCTATGCCTTTTTCTCCCTTGAGCAATATAACACAAATCTTACTGTTGTCCACGTGTGATCAGGATAGCTTCGTTAAAGACTGTGAGATACCAAACTACCACAGAGATGTGAGCCACCAAAATACAGTTGGCAGAGGCTACCCCTGAGTTAACTACAGCACTAAAAAGTTATATTCACGTCCCACTCAGGGTATTTCCTGGGGTGTCATCCCCAGGATGCAGGGGCAGGAGTGATCAACCCCATCCACCAGAAGCTGTTGGGGCAGCAGATGCCCTTTCCTGGCCATAACTCCACTCTGTACTCCACGCTCTTCCAAGAAGAGCAGTTAAGGAGGCCCAGTCAATGAGTCAGCAGGGGAGGGCGAGAGCCTCTTTTTCCTCCTCACTGTTTTGGCTTCATCCCTTCCTTGGTTGGAGAAGAAACTTGCATTGGCCCTTCCCCAAATTCCCACTCTGTGAGACTCCCAGGCTCTATTTGAGCCCTGCTATGGGGAGTAGGTTGATGTCCTGTGGAGAACTTGTCCCCATCTTCTCCAAGGTGCTGAGCCTGCATGACAGGCTGGGTGCCCTCCTGCTATCTTCCCAACATCCCCAAGCTATGCAGGGCAGCACAACCCGGACCAGGAGCACAACCGTGGCGCTGGGAAGCGGCACCTCTCCCCACACGAAACCTGACGGCAGCAAGGCACGAGCGAACAGGATGGAGATGAAATAGAGCTGTTACCTCCCACAATGATTATCTGGTCCCCGATCACAACAGCTGGCGCGCACACGTTCTTCACCACTCTGGTCTCCATCCGAAACCACATATTCCTGGAGACGTGGTAAACCTGACAAAGATAGAAAGATACACCCGCAGCTGTTCATGTTGCATTTTAACTGGCAATTGTAGTTACAGAGAAACTTATGGTTCTGATTGCTGTCTTAATGAATACAATCCACTGGCTTAGGCCCCTGGAAATCTGAGAATTTACCTCATTTTTCTCCTAGTATGTCCCCTTGGAAGATGTTCTAATTCTCTGGGCTCATTGGCCCAGGGGATGCTAGCACGTGGTGGGGCAAAGCATATCTGCCAGAAAGTAACTTCTTGGCTGAAAATCATTGTGTTGCCATTAAATCACTGTCCCTCTAGGTTAACACTCTCTCAAAACGCTAGTCACCTGCTTTCACTTTCCAATTATTCTGTGTATTCCTCCTTGAGCCTCTGGCATAGCAATTTCTCATGTAAATAAACCTCAGTTTTATCTAGCTCCATTGGCAAGCCCCGTGCCTGCCCTGCTGCTCTGCTTGTGCTGGTGGCTGGTGTGCACTGCTGAGCTGTTGGTGGGACTGAGATGATATCTAAGGCACCAATTGATGTGGGAGAAAGAGTCGTTGCCAGGTGATGATCATTCAGTCATCTGTACTCAGGTAACACCAGCTTTTATGCCATATCATCCACTTAATATAGCAGTTATCTCCCGGACATCTCCTCATGATATGTACATTTCCTTCCCCCTGCTAATTAAATATCGTTATCATCATAAACACATACTGCTCACGTGCTGGCTGCCATCCCCACCTTTAATGATCCTCTTAGTTAAAATATCCAAACCAGTGAAAAACACTCATATGGGAAAATAACATTACAACGTTGCTAAAGCAGCAAATCAGATAAGAAAGGATTTCATATATTTTTTCCTCCTAACATAGCTTAACCACTGAAGGAAGGCAGGGAGCCAGCAACATGTGGTAAGAGGCACATTTCTAAAACAACTGTTTATGTGAAAAAACTGTCAGTTTAAGTCGTGGCTCTTTGATGGGTGAGAATCTAATCGCTCTAATGATTACAAACTGGCAGCTTTGCTCTTGCTATGATGAACAGATGTAGAGCTGAGACCTCAGCTCAGCTACACACCTGCCTAATGGAAAGCACTGATTAAGTGAGAACATTTTGGATGTTGAGCTATACATGTGGGTTAAGCTTCTATTTGGTCCTAGCGTTGGTTGCAGTGCTGATTCTGTGAGCCCTAAGGCCTTGGCCCCAGCACTGTGGTGGGAGAAGTGCCTCTGACAAAGCTGGCTGAGGACTTTGGACTGAAAAATAATCCAGGTCATTCTGGGGAATATAAAGGAATTACAATCACAGCTCCTTATACACAAAATTTCCCCAAATAAATGTTTCAATATGTCCTGCTTCTTATTGCCTGTGAACCACAACCAATTTAATGTATTGGGCTTCCTCTGCTGGAAGCTGAGCCGCTGAGTTCCTGAGAAGAAACTACCAGGACAAGCAGGACTGGTTATTACCTGTATAAGGCGGACAGGGTTTTGCATAATGTCTTCTCCCCCAAAGAGATAGATTCTTTGGTCTTTGGCAGCAACGGCAGGGTGAAGGACAGCAACAGGCATGCTTGCCATGCTCTCACAGGTGTTGTAGATGCTATCGTATCTTTCCACAGAATTCAGGATTTCTTGGTTCTCACCAATTCCACCAAATGATAAAATATAGTTTTTATATGGCAAGCTTCTATGAGAATATCGTGGAACTAACATGGGTTCAACTAACCTCCACTGATTGAGTTTGAGGGAGTAAATGTAGATATTGCCACTGACTGGGCTTTTCTTGTTGCTTACAGGCATTCCCCCAAGCACATAAACGTTGGTGTGCAAGGTCACCGCGGAGGCTTTGTACAGGCGCACGGGCAGTTTGGCAAGGCTAAGCCATTGGTTGGTCTTGTCATCATAGAGCAAGACATCCCTCGTTGTCTGCTGGTTGTCCTTCCTGCCACCAAGGATGACGAGGAACTCCTGGCTGGAGTATCGCCGAGGAACGTGCAACATGGGCTTGATGTCAGGTGTGTTGGTGCTGTACAAGGAAAACATGTGTCTCCGGGCCGATTCCAGAATGCTCCTGCACGTGGGAGAGGACTGAATGAGGGAGTCACTGGCGATGAAGTGGAAGAGGAAAGTTGGGTGGACATACTGAAGCCGAACCTTCTTGAACAAGTCTTGGATGTAGCCTTGCCTTGCCTGGAGGTCGTGCCGGATCCAGACCATCAGTGCCTCAAACACTTGCTCCTCCTCCCCGCAGAGCTCGTCATCCCCAAGGTAGTCGATGAGCTCCCGAGCGCAAAGGTCCTTCAGGTCCTCGGAAGAGGCCACCTCAGGAAAGCACTTCAAAGCCATAGCCTTGGCTTTCTTATTAAGGCTTTGACAGTTTAAGATTTTTGCCAGTCTTATCATGCTCAGGCAGTTGTCAGGAGTCAACTTGTCTTGGAGGTAGGCAGAACAGGCCTCGAACAACTTAGCGTACTGCAGCATGGACGCAGCCTCCAAAAGGTAAAGGACATTCTCCGGGGATATCAGAATCTCCCCTGTGTAAACATAGAGGATAATCTGATACAAAATCTCCGAGTCAACGCCTTTCAGGTTGACTTTAGCCTGGCGAGTCTCTTTAAAGTTGTTACAGAACATGGCCTTGAAGTAGGGGCTGCTGGAGGCCAGCACGTTTCGGTGGCAGGGGATTTCGAAGGCCCCGGAGCAGAGGGTAACATCAGTGAGCACCCCGCTCTGCCGCAGCCCGTTCAGCTGCCTCAGCAGTTCGGAGGAGAAGTCCTGGTCTTTGAAGAGAAGCTCCTCGGTAGATCCTTCCTCCATAGCAAAAGAGGAGAGAGATGAATTCTGGGCTTGGCAGAAGCAGCGAATTCTTAGCAGCTTTTGCTGAACTATCCAGCTCCGAGGGAACAAATCAGGACTTTGATGTTGCTCTGAATGTTCGCTCACTGTTACGCATGAAAAGGGAACATGGGTTAGGCACAGTGGGAAAGTAATAAAGAAGCTAGAAGGTCACTAAGACCCTTCTAAATTTTCTATGAAGTTATCAGATAGGTTGTAACTCTGAGGTCAGGATTGCCTGTATCCCTGGCGAGAAGCAAAAGTGCTGAAGCTGTCTTGCTGATTTGGGATGAAAGCTGCAAGGCTGAAGCAATTGGTCCGTTCACTTCAATCACAATGAATAAATACGCTGAGACATTTATTCACTATTTTAAAGTATTAGCAGTTTAGTAACTTGCGCCTCTTTCCCCCAGAGTTAGTCATTCCCAAAGAATGTAAATCTGGCAGAGCTCGGCTCTGTAGCAGGGCAAACTAAACCCTAGAGACTGGGAATCTGCATTAAAAGGGTTATTTATCAACTCTGCTTAGCTGTGTTTTGTTTTTATGTTAATCAGACACACAATGACTAGATTAAGTGCCAGGCAGGGCAATCCGATGAGTATCTAGATTCATCTCTAGCAGCTCAGGCTGCAGTGAAATCATACGGTAGAAGCATTTACCTGCTGCTGTCCTTCACTTACTCTCTGCCGCTTATTCCCTGGCGAGATTTTCCATGGCTAGAGCCTGTATAAAACACTAGAAACCCACAGGACGTTTCTTTCGGTAGGTAAGAAAGTGATTCACAGAGGGCGATTTCTGGCCGTGTTTATTCTGAAATCCCTTTTGCTGCTTTCGGGAGCTCTGTGCCGGAGCCACGCGCCGGGGGGGGCACTGTATACATTCCGGTGCTAAGAATAGGCACATATGGACTGCTCGGCGCTGTCACGTGTGACTCGGCCGCTGCCTTTTGCAATGTCCTGCCTGGGACTGAGCATGCCCAGAGGGGTGTTTTTCTGGCAAATGTTTACATATAATAAATAGACACGGAGAGGAAAGTTCACTTATAAAAGTCCTGGCTGGCCGTTTGGAAACAGCAACAGGACCCTGTCCTAAAGTGCCTGGGAACTCGAGAAGCCTGTAAACAGTCTGAAGCAGCAGGCATTAGGTAACTGCCGTCGTATATTTTCGTGGAGAAAGAAGAGTTTCCAGGAGGCCCAATGGGACAGGCTGTGTCTCCATCCTAAAGAGACACCCGTGGTGACATCGCCCTGGGGTCTCAGTGCAATGTGAGCAAGGTGTCCAAGCTCCCATCACACTCACTCTAGGCTACAGTGGGAAGTGCAGTGAGTTACCTGGGTCACAAGTAAGTCCCACCAGCACCTGGGCAGGTGAATGTCTTGCTGGGCACCCCTGTTTAGACCTTCACCAGCTGTAAGTGCTCAGCTACCTGGAGCACACGCAGGAATCTGCATTAGACACGTGTATGTGATGAGAAGCCTAAATCCACCCCTGGTGCTGCTGGAGACTCCTCGCAGCTCTGTTGGGCTCTGTCTGCCACAGCAGAAGGTCCAGGGTCTCCAGGAGGACCTGTGGTGGTTCCATGAGCCATGTTAGACAATGCACGGAGTTGTCCAGCCCACCTTTAGGGAGGCTGTAGCTTCCTCCCTTCATGTGCAGAGTATGTGTGTGCGTAGAAGGGGGCACCCTCGGCCAAGTGGGGTGCGGGAGGCCAAGGGAAGGCGCCATGGACTTGCCTCCTGCTGAGGACTCTAAGGCAAACACAGCCATGGGCAGCCTTTTCCCGACCAAAGAGACAACTCAGACAACCGCTCCAGGGCGCAGGAGAAGCGAGCCGTCCCCCTCCATGGGCCCAACCATCGCTGCCTCCCCAGCTGGCCAGCATCTCCCTATAAATATTTAGAGTGGCATTAAAAACCCAAAGGAGAAGTTCTCACTCCGTGCCAGAGAACACTAGCTCCCCAAACAGACGGCCCGCTCGCGCGCTCTGTGTGCGCGCCCTCGTCGTGGCGCGCTGCGGTGATTGATCCAGCTCCATGTCTCTGCTCTGGCTCTAACGCTGTGCTGGCTCTTTAGCTCTTCTGGCCTCTTCTTGGCAGTCGCCGTGGGTTATTTTTTTAACCCTTAAAGAATCTAATGATGCTCTCTGACTTCACTAACGATGCTGTTTTATGAGGTTGGGAAAGGGTAGATAGGATGTTCCTCTGCTTTAGACGCTGATAAATGTGACAGTTGCTTGGAAGGTCCCAGTGTAGAGGGCTTGGCATGGTTGTGCAAACTCCTTGTAGCCCAGGGGACGGCATGTGCTGATTAAATAGCTGCTCTGCTAACTCAGGGCTGAGATGCTGCTGTGACGAGGAGCTTGGTTTGCAGCTCGCTCTTCTTCAATGCATCTCCAACCAAGTGGACACATCAGTAAGGCGCTTGCCAACATAGTTACCCAAGCTGTTTTTCTGATCATAATTTTTTCGACCAAATTCTGCAGCTGAACCTGCAGCAAATGCCTAGGTAGGACTGCCTTTATAAATAAACCAGAAATATTTTTCACAATATGTTCTAAGAACTGGAAGAGCCTGCCAAGGAATGGCCGCTTGTCTGTAATGCTGCCTATTTACCCGTTTCTGAGGTGTTGCTCGGTTTTGCAGTCAGGATGGTCAGACCTTTGATCTGACCCAGGGCAGCTCTTCTGCTTCAGTGTAATGGGATGATGAAAGAGCTATTACCATGTGCTAAGCAGCAGAGTGGAAAAAAGCAGTAATCTAATCAGGCGCACACGGGGACGCGGAGCGGGCTGGTGATGTCAGGCAGCTCCTGAAACACACGCGCTGATCCTATTACAGTGCAGGTGAAAACGAGCAAATGCGAAGGAGGAAAAGGGAGTGTTTGAGGCAAAGGCTCCGCAGTAGTATGGGGGTTGCCCCAAAGGCTATCAGCTCTCCCAGGATCAGGAGAGTGATCATCCCCTCTCCAAAATCCAGTCCAAATCGACCAGGAATGAGAAAATATACCCCTTATCATAGTATTAATAAAACTGGAAGAGGAAACAATAGGCTTGATAGCCCTTGTTATAAAATAAGACATTTAGAGGGATCCCGGTTAATGATGTGCCATGAGTGGCAGTTGGCCATGGGTTCGTTTCCAGCCCATTAGCTCCACGTTGGGAGAGCTGGGAGCATTTCAGGGATCCTGCACCAGCAGGGTGTGCACAGGCAGTGTGGAAAGCTTGGTCCACGGGTTCTGAAAGGTAAGATGGGCACATGGCACATTTGGCTTGTTGTAAACCAGTGGGGAAAGAAAAATGGGAGCAGAAGGGAAGTCTGATGTGGTGGGGATTATTAGATTTATATATCATATACTTACATGGGCACATAAATGTATATTAAAATATACATAGTGAGAGCATGAGGGGAGATATATGTCTGTATTACCAAACTAAACAAACATGTCTGGAGCAGAGGCCCTAGCGCTATGAGTATCCACATGGTTAAATTGGTTTTTGGTGACATTTTAGCTCACGTCAAGCAGTGTTCCTAAAAAATACCCATGCCTGGGTCAGGGAGAGGAACTTTTCTGCTAAGCTTATGTATCTGTACCTTACTCAGTTGGTAACACCTGCAGCTCTCATGCACCACTCAAGCGTCAGGCCCCACTGGTGAAGGCAACACTACCTCATGGCCCAGCACCTGGTTTTTGAGGCATTGGATACTCCCAATTGAAGCAGCATCCCTGATTCCCATCTGCTTTCCTGTAGCAGAGTGTGGATTCACTATTTGCCTCACTGTTTAGGGAAACAGTGTTTTGACCCTATCTTCTAGTTCCTTGGTTGACATTTCAGCTTCACCAAGGGCAATTAAACTCCCCAAATAAGTAAGGAATGTAGAAGACATTGAGAAACAAACCTAACCCACTGTGATTACGTGAAAGTCTATTCCATGCTGTCAAGAATTAGATATCATTTACTCTTTCCAGTGAGGTAAATCTGTGGTCTCCTGATGACAAACTCTCTGATTCTTCTAAAGTCATTGGAAGATACAGGTTGGATCTCACCTAGTCCAACCACCTGCTCAGAGCAGGGCTAGCCTTAAAGTCAGAGCACGTTGCTCAGGGCCTTGTCCTGATGAGTTTGGGTGTTTTTAAAAAAGGGATATTTTAACAAACTGTCTGAGCAACGTGCTCCAGTGCTAAACCACACTTAGATTTTTTTTCTATGCATCCAATAAGAGTTTCCTTTGTTGAAACTTGTGACTGCTATCTCTTGCCTATGTAAATGCCTGCTAACTTCTGTCTGCTGCTATTTGTTGCCAAGCATCCAGTCTTTTTCCTCTTTTTTGAAATCCACATGCTCTTGTGATCCTTCCCTCTCATTTCTCTGCAACCAATGCATTACTCATTGCAACAGATGCTTTACTCATCTTCTATTTAGATACTCAGCAAATGATTTCACAGAGTGCGTTATCTTACAGCTGTCATTCGCACGAGTATGATAGTTGATTCTGATCTAATCTGCCTCTGGTTGTGATTCTGCAGGCTGGGAAACAGACTCGTTCTGTAGGCTTGAAATCTGAACTTGAAGTTTGAACCCCTAACTTTGAACTTGCAATGTTTACTACAGAGGTAGGGGCACAAATTTTACTCTTGCAGCATTGGAGAGAGTGAATAACAAGCTTCACTGACATCAATGTATGTACTGTGTAGAAAAAGATATACAGATAAATACAGCATGTAATTCAGCATTTATTTTAACCCAAGATGTGTGGGTGTGAACTCTAGCTTTTGGCCTGGTTGCAAGCCAATCTTTAATCAAGACTGAAAGATTAAGATGGAAGCGATTGTACTCTTCCTTCTTTAGTCAGAATGACCTATTAGTGTTAATTGAAACAGTCTTCAGGCAAAAATCAATTTAGCTGCTAAAGCTAGGCCCTTCACATTCACTTTAAATAAGCACAGAGTTGTTTTTAAAGGTGATGAACTTCTAGAGGTTTCACAGAAACAGGGATGTAAGCATCCTCGTTTGAATTTTTAAAAACAAGTCCTTTGCCTAAGCCAGATCCCCCATGTGCATTCCAAAGACCTTCTGGCTTTTTCTCCAAACTGCATCATTTGAGAATGGGTACCTGCCTGCTTATCTTAGATTGAACATGCAATCTGACCTCTGAGGGATAAAATATCTCTGAGAACACTGGACACCTAAGTAGACTACTCATGTATCTCTTTCTACTGTCTCTGGTTACAAGAGTCCCACGGCAGCAGCAAGGAGGAGATATGCAGATCCCACACTTCTCCATGCTGTCTGGGTCTTCAAATTAAAACACCTTTGATGAAGTTAAATCCTGAAGCACATGGTTCATTTCAGGTTCAGTATCTACCTCTGATATTCTTTCATTGACAGAAATGTTGCCAAAGGACGACTGAACCTCCTAAATATCGGAATTAAATGTTGCTATATGTGTGAAATGTATTAATCAGAATTCCAAAAAGCCCTCCATCTTTCCCATTATCCATCTTTCTTGTCATATCTTTAGACTATAATTAGGGGTCCACATGCTATTGCTGTGACGTTGATACAAGTGGGGAGAAAGAGGCCCAGTTCTTCAGAGATACTATTGGCAATAGTATTCTATTGTCAATAGGAATTAGATGCCAAAACGCCTCAGAGGAGTGTGCACTATACTCAAAAGAAAGAAGGGACTAAACACAGAAAAGAGCTCCTAAGATCATCTCTTTGACCCAGGCTCTCCTCTCTCTCTCTTCTTATTTCTCAGATTCTGTCATTTTATTTTTAACTTACATCATAATAATTCAACTTGAATAATTCAACTTGAATGGGGCTTTAGGAGGTTTTTAGCCCAGTCTCTAGTGAAAGAAAGTCAGCAACGAGGCCAGACCAGGTTGCTTAGGGGGTTATCCAGTTGGGTGTTGGAAACCTCCAAGGATGGAGGCTGCTCAGCGCTCCTGGGATAAATGTCTCCTTGTGTGGAAACAGCAT
>JAVCKT010018157.1:0-11991 GCA_032273925.1 Rhynchotus rufescens | reverse complement strand
AGACTGTTTGAGGTTTTTTTTTTTTTTTTTTTTATGGAAGACATCTAGATGAAAGGCCAAGAATTTAGTTTTCTTCAAAAATTCAAGAGAAACTCTATTGCAATCATACAAAAGTCCAGAGAAGAGGACAGGCAAGTCTGCCCTGGTCACTGCAAGTCTGCCACACTGCAAGTCTGGCATATCATTCAGAAGGAGAGAGTACAGAAAGCACAGAGAGTTCAGTGGCCCGCTGCTCCAGACAGCTATTAGTGGGACCTTGTGCATCTTGCCACCAGGAGAAGGTGTTTCCCCGAGTGCTATCATTTTGGCAAGTCTGTTCAAGGCAAAAGGAGCCTGACTTGCTTGCAAATGCAGAAGATAAAGGGGAAATATAACATTAGTTCAGTATCAGTTAAGTTTCCTACCTCACATGACAAAATCTGGCAATGCCTCTCATATTCCCATTAACAAAGAGGAACACTGATGATACTGTGAACTTGGAAGTGTCATCTCTTAAATAAACCACTTGGCCAAAATAACATTCATTAGAGCAGTAAAGTCCTAATGCCTTCCTTCAGCAGTAGATGTTTAGCAGTGGATGAGTGTTTTTGAAAAACATGATAAAAGACCGTGGTTTCTGGTTGATGGCCTGAGGACATGTTAGCTAGACAGGCTTCCTCATCTTAATAAAATCAATTGATGTTAGCTAGACAGGCTTTCTCCTCTTAGCAAATGCAACCGATGTTAGCTAGACACATTCTTAGCCTTAATAAAAAGAATTGGAATTGTTGAATATTATTTGTGGCAGGCTTGTCAGCAAATGTCTGGTTTAATTTATGAAAGAGAATTGTGTCAACAATGGGAATTTATTGTTTCCTACACTTCCTGCCTTCTGGTGTCATTGGTATGTAACGCATTGTTAAGAGAAGGAACTTGGGCAAAATGCAAAGCTCTGAATGAATCTGAAGGTCACACATCTATCACCACAAGCATTAAATGGCTTTGGGATTTTTAGCACTGAGACAACTTTAGCATTAAAACAGCTCTAGCTGTTTTATTTCAGATATACTCCTTGCAAGGCGTTTGGAAATGCTCTTCTTCATTTCTCAGTATTTGCACATAAAACATACATATTCAAATATGAGAAAACTAGTCTGTGCTTCACAAACTCCAGGTTCTCCATTAAAGACCTAGAAGCTGAAGATTTTGCTTAGAAACCCCTTTAGGAAAACACTTTTTTTTTCATGAATGATGCTCTGTAGGGTTCTGCTCCAATTGCTTCAGTATGGTGAAGCACCAAGTACTTAGATATGGTAAAATAGCTGCTATGTAAAGGAGAAAATAAGAAGTTAAAATAAAGGTACATGTCTTGGTTATTTATGATAATATGTGTATCCTGGACCTAGAAAGATGGAAATACTCTGGAGTTTTGTAATCTGGATAAAGAGTTTTTCTCCTATTCCAGCTTTTTCTCAGAGGAGAAATCTAACTTAAACTTCTATGAGGAAACAACATCTCCAAGATTGACACACCCCATTTTCAGATGAGATAACCTTTGCAGGAGTGCCTCTAGTGAGACGCTCAGCACAGCAATATCATTGTTAACTTCATTAATAAAATAAAATTTACTGCAATTTTTTTTCCTATGAAATTTTGTTACCTCCTTTGGCTATCAGAAAGTGAAAGTGACAGTGCTTTTAAAACTCAAGATATTCTAAAGAGGAGAACTGCCTTGGTATTTTTGCCAAGTAAGAAAATGATATACCTTATACATTGGTTAGCTTTCTATGGTGATCTTTCTAATACCTCTATTATGTTATACTTTGAACATATATACCTCATCTTGCACAAGCCCTAGCAGGATAACAACTGAATGCTCCACATTTGTCACTTAACATCTTGTC
This sequence comes from Rhynchotus rufescens, assembly GCA_032273925.1. NCBI lineage: Eukaryota > Metazoa > Chordata > Aves > Tinamiformes > Tinamidae > Rhynchotus > Rhynchotus rufescens. The sequence goes on along the minus strand of JAVCKT010018157.1, from coordinate 10,108 downwards.
AGGTAGGAATATATTATAGTGTCTAGGACCTGGATTTATCACACTATAACATAAATATCTCATTGAAACACCCATGTAAGTTCAGCAGTCCTAGAGTTCTTGCATAGTCAGTTGGCAATACAAGGATTTTGAGAGGTACAACTAGCCTGAATAAAAGACAACAGAAATGAGGATGATGAAAGTCATAATTTAGGTGCTGGGTTTGACCATTTAAAGTTATGTGGAATGAATGTGGACCCGATTTCATGAGCACGCAGAATTTGAAGAAACCTGACCTTAGAGAGACAGGTATAAAGGCCACTTCCCTCCTGCACCCCAGCCATCAGAAGGCAACTTCACCAGTTTAGGGTGGGAGCTTCCACATATATGAAGAGCCACCGTCATTCACAATATATTTGCGACAGCCACTAGTAAAGCTACTGTGGATCCCCAGCATGCTGGTGTTTGGACCCCCAAAAAGCACAAGGATTCAGACAACTTACTAGTGCATGGGCTTTCTAGCCTGCAGTTCAAATAAATCTGAAAAGCCTCTATTTGCTTTGAGACAGAGAGGCAGGCCCTGAAAGTGGAGATCCGTATTTTCCATCAATTTGTCATCAGCTGTGCCTCAGTTGTTTGTTCCTGTGAATGGAGTTAATATTTCTTTTTGTAGCTCAGCATCACAAGGTAGTGTGATCATAAGGTAATAAATGTACTCTTTATATAGAACCACCATTTCTTGTAGTGAGACCATCTGAGCACGTGTTGATGTCTCATGGAATAGCACAGAGCGGAGGCTCAAGGAAAGACACATAGCACATCCAGATGGATGAGGAAATTCAGGTCTTTGAGGACTGACATTCTATTAACTACTAATAGAGTTCTTTTCTAGAAGTGGGAGATGTTTGCATTGTATTTCAAGCTAAGAAAGGAAACTTTATACCAAATTATCACTTACAGTCTATGCCCCTTCTGAGAAAGTAGTAAGGAATTCCCAAGATAGGGTTCTTTGCACTTTAACTGATTTGAGAAGCCTTTAAAATTTTGAAAATAATAGAATCAGACACAAATAGATGGCTATAAAGAAATAGACACTCTTTTTGCTCAAAGAAGGAGAAGATTTCGATGCACAAAGGAGTTAAAAGCAAATGCTTCCCTTGAATAGACCTTGGTCACAGGCCTAATGCTTCATACTCATGCTTTTTTTTTTCTATTCTAATATTAATCCACTCTGCTCAGGTGATCATCTTTTTGTACACTTAGAGTGACTTAAATTAATTGGAAGAAAAAATACTTACATAAAGCCTTGAAATGGCAGGAATAATTCAGTGGTAAAATATCATAGATCTCTGCTAGTTAGCCCTTCTGCAGCTGAATATTCAGAAAGACAGATATGGACTTACTGGAGCAAATCCAGCAAGGGTCCTGAAAGCTGATTAAAGGATTGGAACATCTCTCATACCAGCAGTGGCCAAGGGAAAGCTCAAGGGGATATTATTAATGTGTATAAACATCTGATGGGAGACAGTAAAAGTGACTCTTCTCAGCAGTGTCCAGTGGTAGTAGAGGCAGGATTCACTGTGAAAGTGGTCAAACTTTTGACCAGTATGGTATAGTTTTTCCAGAGAGGTTGTGGAGTCTCCATCCTTGGATTTTTGGATATTTATACTGAATATATTCAAAACCCGCCTGGAAAATGTCCTGGACAACCTGCTCTAGATGATCCTGCTTAAGCAGGAGGGATTGAACAGGATGATGAAGCCTAGAGATGCCTGCCAACCCCAAATATTATGTGATTTTGTGACTTTGTGAGGAGCATCGTAAGGTTATGATAGGTCATGGGCAGTTTCACCCACTATTTATATTCATAGTGGTGCTCCATTTAAAAGGATATATTTTCAAATTCAAAGATATAAGAAGGTTAAAAAAAAGGAAAAAACCTCTATCCCATGAAAAATCACATGATGGGAGCAATTTACAGAAATTCGCTCTTTTAAGTTAAGAATCATTCTGATGAAAAATAATATATTGTGACTGTAACAACACCACAAATGGATTTTCGACAGAGAATACATTCCACATTTCTGCAGAGTGCGAACATTGTACTCCTTGGATCTCTTTCGTTACCCATCAAATTCCTTTGCAAAATGGGATGAGGTTCCAAGAATAAACTCCTATTTCACTCCATTTCAGACTTTATTTCTGCATTTCCGTGGCCTCCTGTGGTAGTGAATTGTGCAGGCCAGTTACTAGCTGTGTGAAGGCTGCCTTTTATGCATTTTAAATTTACCTGTTGGCAGCTACATTTATAATCAAGTGCCAGAAGAATGGAAAGAAAGTTTAATGTATCTCGTGTGTTAGCCTGGAACGGTGGAGTTGCTAGGGAGAGAGCCGTGGTCTGGAAAATACTATCAGATGGAGTTCCCGTTAAAAAAAGAGCTTCATATCCATGAAGAAGAGTCCCAGAAGGAGTTTTGAAATATTAGGTCAGTCAGGGTGGGAATTGTCAGATAGAGAAAACAAACCAGATAAAGAATGAAAAGAAGGGAGAAGATCCAGGGCTTTGTCCAAAATGATTCCAGCTAAATCCTACCTGCATTAATCATATGCAGCCTTGCAGGCTTCCTAAGAGAATAGGGAGGTTTGAAGAAGGAAAAAACAAACAACCAAACAAAAAACCCCACAACTTGGTGCATTAAGATAATAAGGAAATAACAGTGTATAGCCCCAAAAATCCTCACCAGATTCAGTGGCACATACTCTTAAGGAGTCTAATATTAAGTACATTGGGTTTCATTCAAAACCTACTAAGTCAATGGGAATCTCTCTTTCGATTGCTCTGGATTTTGGACCAAGCCCTTTCAAAACAAGCAGCGAGCACAAACAGAGGATTTCTTCCTCCTCTTGGCCAGAATTTTTAGCTTACTTCAGCTTTTGAGATTGCAGCTGGGTTTTCAAAAATGCCTTTCCTAAGAATGGAGAAGTCATCATGATTGACTGAAACGCCAGTGCTCCCTTCAGGTGGTTCATCAGCTGAGCCCAAGAAACTCCCTGCAAGTTCACACTTTGCATGTTGGTAATGAAAATCAAATAGCCTGTCTGGCAGCTAACAACACAGCTCTTTAGCACAACAAGGAGCAAGGATGGTGGTGGCTTAACTTTACTCATTCACTTGTGGCTGCTCACCAATGCACTTAACTAGCATTTAAGAAGCTAAATAAACCCAGGTTCCTTAAATACTGCTAAATACTCCTAAGAATCTGTACCTAAAAAAGAGGTTTGTTATTTGTCTTTGTAATTATAGTCAGCACCTCCCAGTAAGAGCTGCAGAGTGCTGAGCCCTCTGAAAGTTCTGCTCCTGAGCATTAGCTTTTGCCACCTCTGTCTCAGCTTCTGAAAATTCAGTCTCTGTTTTCTGTCATAACTACAAAATTTCCAGTGCTAAAGTGGAGGTAAGTTTTCCACTGAGTGCTGGAGCTGGAAACCCCCAAGAGCAGAAGGTTGCCAGAAATACTGCTAAATCTCCCAAAAGCATATATGCATAGCTATCTGTTCAAAAATGGTATATTTAATTAAATTTGTGAGGGGATTTATTAGGTAGGGCATTAGTCAGGTATGATACTGAATATGACAAGGTTTTCAACATTTGCAAAACCTTGGGCTTGTGGGGGTTTTTGTGGGGGTATGTGCAATATCTCAAAACTACCTTCAGTAAAATTTGATTTAGACAGGAAGATAGTGTAATAAATACTTCCATTTGACTTGTCTTTTATTTGACTTCCTCTAATTTTGACAATACAAAGTCAATTTTATTTATAAAGGAGTAAAATTATGTTTATAGTACTAGGTTTATCTGAAAGAGCATTATATATATGTATATATATATATATTTATATGTATGGTAGATGGTTCATTTCACTCCTCCATAGGTGTTTTGTCATCTGGAAGAAGAAAAGATCAATTGTTTCTGTGTCATGAGGAAGTTACTAAAGAGATTAGGACTAGATTAAGAGATATCTCATCCATTTGGAAATTTCTATGTGAAATATTTTTCCACTAATAATGAAAAAAATATTTTTAAACCCTTTTTGGAGGGATTTGGGATCAGATTTGTTTAATTTATTGACTTATTTACTAAATTGTATATATATATATAAATGATTCAAACTTCCTGGATTAAGTTTTAAGTCCTGTTTTCCTCTTAAAAGGCTTAAAAAAATATATAGTGCGATCTAATTAGAGAAAATTCATTCAGATGGATCAGATCAAAAAAGATTATCTCAAGTCAATAAAGCAAGCTGTAAGGACCGTCCCAAGCTTCTTTCCACGTGTCTCTTTGCAAAAAAAGAAGCAACCAGAATTGCTTTTACATTATGACACAGAATGGGAAGAATGTCAAAAATCTCACAAATTTTCCTGATTTAGAAGAACTGTTCCCACCCGACTAAAACTTCCACCAGAGTCTTGCCAGTCTCCTGAGTTTTCTGGCTCCCACATTCCAGAAACACATACCCCTCTTTCCCCTCTGCTCCTGCCTGCCATTTGGAGCTACATGGGACCTCAGAGAGCTGAATAGGGTCATCTATCTAAAGCTCCTTTAGAAATGGATGAGATTGCCATGCTGTAGCTGCAAGTCCTAAACCTCCAAGAATGACTAAACTGCCAAAAAGTAGCTCTTTTCCACATAACAGCCAGTCCAGGTGGTTCGGTCTCACCACCTGGGGAATATTCATTCCTCATAAGGCTTTAGGTAATTCATTATGTACAACAAATTACTGTACATTCTCTATATGTTGTGGCTCAAATGCAGCACTGTTGGTGGGACTATACATTTCAAGTTAATAATTCATTTTTTAAGTTTTTCTTAATACTTAAGAAGATTTTTAAGTGTTTTACCTAGCTCTGCCAAACTGTGGCTGCTGCTGCCCTGTTTCCTGGAGAACTGCTTAAAACAAACTATATAATCCAGGATGTGAGTGCAGCTTTCTCTTGGACATTCAGTAGCAAGATTAAATCCATTACATTAAAGGCTGCGGATTCAGTCGAGCGTTTTGTTTCTAGTTTCATTTCCCCAATTGGGGATGTTCCAGGGAAACAGGAGTTCCAAAACATCAACAAGACTTCTGAATTTGTAGCTGCCAGATACGTCATCTGATGTGATACGTGACATATTTCACTATACTTCCTTCTGTACCTCACTCTGCCTGTATCCCCACCTCATATATGTTCTCTTTTCCTTGTCCTTTTTTTATTTGTTTTGGTTTGGTTTGTTTTCCTTCCAACTCTTTTTCAGCCTTCCTGCCTAATATATCAGCTGTGTGCCCATAGTGAGAACCTGTTTGGTGGCAGGAGGATCCTTTGGAGCTCAGTACTGGAGCTCCTGCTTGAAAGCTAGGTACGTGTAGAAGCACCCAGGCTCAGGGGTAGATTTATAATGGCACTGTGGAAAAACTCTGAGAACGCTGCTCTGAAGGATATCTGACCTGATCTGACATATTAGGATCATATTCCTAATGGACCTAATCCAAAACTGCAGCTCTGTGCTGAGATCCTCACTAGTGGCACGGAGGTAAAGGAGTGTCCTGCACACACCAATGGGCTGACAGGGCACAGCTTGAAGCAGAATGATATCCAGAAAAATCTGCAGCATGCAGGTGTGAAGGGAGAGCAGAATCATTTATCTGGAAAGATGAAAAAATGTGGGATTTCCACAGTTCAAGATGTAGCCTCATCAAGTTCACCTAAATTGAGAGGGACACTAAAAAATTAGAGCAATTTTTAAGAAATTGAATAAAATAGCTGGGGAGCTGGGAAAGGGGACAGCTAATCTAAAAGAGGGAGATCGAGAAGATTACTCAAGTAGCTTTCATGTAGGCCATAGATCCTTCTTTGGAGGTATTAAGAACTCTTCTGAATAGGGCCCTGCGGAAGCCGGCTAAGCTGGAGCTGGGCTTGGGAAGAAGTTGGATCAGATCAAGTCCAGAATTATTCTGTAGTTATGTGAACGCTCTGCCATGTCAACTTTGTAACTGAGAGGAACAAGGTCAGGAATCCTGAGAGAAACAAAACTGAAATAAGACACACCAGCCAGTTATATAACCAGCCTTATCACTTTGTGCCCTGGCATGAGGTCAGAGGCCAAGGATGCTATGGAATACTTACAATTAATTCTAGCCTGAAATGAACCCATAGTGGGAAAGGAGATTAAAAAAAAGAAAAAATCTGATCCTAATCTCCTAGAAGATAAATTTACTTTCCTGGATTTTAGTTGTTGTTTAGTTGTTGTGTGAAAGGTTTTAAAACTGCCATCATGCAACTGCCATTGCATGAGGAATGAATTTACAAGCTATGAGGCTTTAAAGCAACTGTTAAAATCATCTAGCTTGATTCTTTCATAGCATGTACATCAGGCTACCCTGAAATAACTCTTGTTTCAACAAAAGCATATCTTTGGGAAAGAGCTTTTGGTCATTGAGCACAGGTCACAGATATTGAGTAGAAGGAACACAAATGTTACTTAGAATAGAGGTAGCAGAGACAGCTGAAACCCCTGCCAAAGGCACCAATAGATACAGCAATTACTAAGAATAGCTAAGGTACATTGGATGAAAGGATTTCTGTTGGGCAGACTACAACTGAGATAGCAGAGAGGTGTGAGAGAGAAGGGAAAACGAAAAAAAAAAAAAAAAAAGCCAGAAATGCAAAATACTGAATTTGGGGGAAAAAAAACCAGGCAGCAATTTATGACACATTTGGATTTCTCAGTATGTAAACTGCTTCCTGCTTGCTTTTATTTTTTTTGTGGAGTAAGGAGACCTGACACACACTTCTGGTAAATAAATAGGATTGCACAAAGACTCAGCATGACTCTATGAGCTTTGCCTCCCAATGGAAACACTACGGAGGCAGGAAAACTCTGAATAGCTGCTATGCATCCAAGACAAAAGGAGCATGCAGTTTCTAGCATCAGAAGTTTATACTTTCTTTGCAACATTCAGTGGATCCTTGGTTTGGGTTCTTCTGTCGGAAGGGCCAGTGTGACATGTGATTGCTCCTCAGAGCACACAGAGATCACACGTAACACCACTATCTTTTGGGGTAACTTTATTCACAATGAAGGACCACAAGATGCTACACAAGCTGGGTACACATAACTACCTGGAAGTGTCGCTGCTAGCGAGTGAAATGTGACAGTGACTGGCACACTGAAGGTGGCATGGTGATGAAAAAGATGTCCAGGAGCCCTAAGCACACACATCTTGCAAAGCAATGACCTATGATTCCTCATGTCTCTTTATTAACCTATCCAGAAAGTGAGTTCCAGCTCCACCATTAAAGTTATTGCATTTGCCCTGTGACACAGTGGGGTGTCCTGCCTCAGAGGAGCAGATGGACATTTGGGCACATGGAAAAGGTCATTAGGGGGATGGTGGTGGCTCCACACTGCTCAGTTTTTGATAACCCGTCTCTGTCCAGCAGTTCCATACACGGTTAAATCAAGTCACCTATTGTTCCTGATTTATACCAGTGATATAAAGTGTTGAACATCTTATCCTCTGTGATGTGCATCTAGCAGAAAGAAAAGACAGCAGCTGGAGCAGGAGATGCCTGCAGTACATCACTTGCAGCAAGTGTCTCTCTTGAGGAATAATCTATTATTTACTCTTAATCACAGTGGAAAGTCTATTAGTACATGTGTTTCACACATTTTGTTTTGTCCATTCATGGCCTATTAGTGGACACCACGTTTCTATGGATAGTTTGCACTGACTTCTTTCATGGATGGGCAGACACTAGGGTGACAACATCCTCACTGTCTCCAAGTTCCTGTAAGTGATGATGGATGGATACCAACATCATCTGCTCTGATTCCAAACAAAACTACATCATGCATCTGGTTCAGACTGGTTTAACAGTTAAAATTCAGAGGTCTGCAGTACATTTCCTGCTGTAGCTCATGGGCTGGAGAGAAATCTATAATAAAAAACAAGAAACGCAATTCACAAAAGTATTGAAACACCTGATTTTCTACTGATTTTAATGTGATCTAGTGTTTAAGTGGGACCTACATCTTCCTGCTTATAACTCTTCCTGCCTACATTCATCTCTGTCCCATTACAGATCTAAACTACCATAAATAATTTGAGGTAAACTCTGTCCCTTCTGTGTAACTATAGAATACCTAGCACAGTGTGACTTCCATGGCTTCCAGGACTTGGCACCAGTAATCCTACAGTTCATCCTGTGGAATGATTATTAGGAGAAAGGAGAATTGCTGAACTTAGCTATGGCGGAAGCAGAAAATCCATCTATCTTATGATGAAGTTTCCAATTTCATTATATTCTTTCTCCTCTGAACAAAATCTGTGAGTCAGCAGCAATTTCCTGGACCTGCATATCTCTCATACCTTAGGCCTCCTAGGGGTAGTGGAAGAATGATTTCAAAATAACTTTTACTTCCAGAGAGGACAGTCTGGACTCCAGAATGAGAGAATTCAGTTGGCTAAACATACACTTGGTGCCATCTGAGGTGTTTTGGATATCCATGATATCTCAAAACAGATATGATAGGATCTATAAGAAGCTCACAGCCTTTTAGACCAGCAGCTGCAGGCTAGGTAATAAGCCCTGAGAAGACTAGAATGATACCTGGTTCCAATGCTCAGACCATTGAGCCCAATGTATTCTTTAAGTGTGAAAGTTACTCCAGAATAACTTTGTGGAATAAAGTTGTCCAGAAAGTCTGTTTGTCTGGACAACTGCACACTACTTCTCTCTTTATGTTAAGGAAGTATGAACATATGTTATAAATTCTAAAAGCCAGGATGGGGACGAGACACCTTCCCAACACAGCGTGCGAGCCTAAGATGGTTTCACAGGTGGATGGGAGGGTGTTTGCATAGCAGCAGTTCTCTGGAGCCACCTGCATTGCTGCTGGCCCTAGCTCCAGGACACCCTCCATGGACGCAGGCTGCCTGCGAACCACAAACTGCTCTCGCTGGGAGAAGCTCTGCCAGCAGCACGGGGCAGCTCAGGCGTTGCCTGCAAATACGCAGGGCTTGCGGGGGGGCCACAGGGCGGGAGCCTCTCCAAGTGCCTTTCTTAACACGTGTAGCTCAGGAGTTGTGTGTCCAGAGGCATCAGTCATCCCCTTGGCACTGGTCAGCTTGCTGGGGAAATGCAGCACCTCCCACTCGAGGCAGGAGGGACGTTCATGGGCAGGGTCGGGGCTCGCGGCTCATCCACGACTGTCTGAGACAGGGGAGATTTGCTGTCAGCAAAAGTGATGAGCGATATGATAAAGTAAAAATTTCTCTGCTTTCATCATCACTTTCCGCACACCCATTTTATTTCCTCATTTTTAGAAAATTGCATAACAAAGCCTGTTATGAAATGCTGTTCCTCCTTTCCCTGTCTGATGAGTAAACAGCAAAACCAATGAAATGCAGCCTGCAAGACAGCCAAGCCATACGCGTCTCCCACTGTCTGATTCCCTCTAAGAACTGCCACATCACTTTTAAGTCATTTCCTTTCCCAGATGAAGCAGTTACACTCCTATCAAAGAGTCTGATCTAAACCAAACACCCTTGCAATAAACCAGACAGGCTGAGTTTGATATCGTTAGCCTTTAACCTCACAAGGACTTCTTCAGACAGAAGCTGCAACTTGTTACCAGATGTCAAAAAAATGTTCATCATCAAAACCTCAAGTGACAACTTGGGGCTAGGCAGCCTGAGCTTTCTGAATGTATTTTAAATAACAATTCTTTTTTATGTAGCATAGCAGTGCCTGATGTGGCAGAAAGAAAGGGAAAGGAAAGAATTTCAAAAACCATGTCACAACAGGCTCTAGGTACCCTCAAGTTCATGATTTAGCCGTTGGATTTCTCCATAAACTGCTAATCTGTGGTATGAAGGGGCAGCATTAGTGGTTTTCTCTGGAGAGAAGCAGAAGTGCCCTTCATTTTATACTACAACAGTGGATAATAAATGTGTGGCTCAACTCGGATATGCCACAGGAAGGAAATTTCTACTAACTCCAGGCTGGACAGAAAAGCGTATATTGCTTTATTTCTGTAGAGAGGGCAGACCAGGTGAGATGATTTTACTTTGGGAAGATGGAGACATTT
>JAVCKT010018156.1:0-11239 GCA_032273925.1 Rhynchotus rufescens | reverse complement strand
ATGTAGCCTTAGCAGATCTTAAGGACTCCTGCCTGACTCTTTTCTTGAAAAACAATGAGATTCCTGAGCTTGTGTTTGTGTTCAGTGGAAAAAGTTTAGCAGCCTCAAGCCAAAAGTATAGTGGTTTTGCATCCATTTTTTGTAAAGTTAATGCATCCTGAGGAGTCCCAGTAGCTTTTGTAGCTCATATAAGCTAATTAAAGAGACTTTAACTTAATTTCATGTAACTTAGGCTAATTGCAGTGAAAGCATACCCCAACAGTTGCCATAGTACTAAGCATCAGATTCTTTAAGTGCCCCATTTTGCCTACAATTTGAATCTGCAAAGATGAAGGAATATTACGTCTTTCATCATTAATATTGCTGTAGAGGTCAGAGCATGAGCTGATCTTTTCTGTGATAAAAAATTAAACAAATGCAGATTTGGAACTTGCTTTTGAGTAAATGCAATGAATTGTTCAGTAGTTTTGGAAAGACAATTCTTGCTGTTTCTTTTTAATGGAATGCAAGCTAAAGAGACTTCTATCATTTGCAGTCAATCCCTAGAGGAAATGCATGAATCAATTAGCATGATTGTTAACAGTTTGGCAAGCTATAGGGCAACATTAACAGTGATTTTTTTTTCTGTATATATATATATATATGCAAATATTTAGTAAGCTGTCAAACAGATTTATTAATACATGGAATCAAAGCTGGGAATTCTAAAGCACAAGTAATGTAGCAGTTCAAGATTCATATTTTGTAGTGTTAGACATGGATTACAGAACAGATTTCTACAGATCATTCTTGCAGCTGAAGTTAGAAGAGAAATTCAGTAGACAGAAATGCTTTGGAGGTGCTGCTACTGAGAAAGAGAAAACAGAAACTTTGTAATAGCCCTGAGGATCCTTGTAGCAAAAGGAGACCATTGCTACTTCCTTACTCTAAAAACAACCAAGCAAACAAACAAACAAAAAAACCTCAAATGGCAGATGTTATATACGATGAGTGATGTGCTGCCTTTGTATTGCTGTTCTTCAGATTCAGGAGCTGCACTGAAACCCATCACTAAAATCTATTTTCTGTTTTCTGACAGCTGTTTTTGCCATTTACTTTAAAAGCAGATGGGGAAAATGCAAAGAAGAGCTGTCAATTTTATTACCATGTATAATCAGCATCTGTGCAATAGATCAGACTCATTGCACATCTTATGCTCTTTTCTGTAGAAAAAAATCTTCTGGGGGTTCTTGAGAAGCTTCTTACAGACTTTTCTGTAATTGAGAAGATGTTGAAATTAGGAATTTAGATCAATTAAATGCTGAAGCTACTAACTTGACTGAATTTGCTTAATCAAGATGTTATATCCAGGCTTTTTGAAAATAAAATGCATAGTTAATTAACTGTTTGATATTTAAAATCACATTTTCTTAAGGAATATGATTCATTTTATCTTTACTAAATACCATCTTTGATCTACTGCTGACCCCCTAGCAATCCTGCCTAATGCCTTTGGGGGTGTCTGTGCAATGTAAAATCTGCACCTTTCTCTACCAAGCAAGCTTAGTGCATTGTGCAACATCTGCATGGTGTAAAACAAGAATGCTTCTGCAGAGGATTGGGTCTTCCTCATTCCCGGCTTACCGTCTTTCTTGGTGCAGAAGTCTTTTTCATAGAAATGACTTTTTACAAGGGGAAAATAAGCTAGTTTAGAAGTGTCAGTATAGATAAGCATGTAGTGTGTCTCTGTACGTGCGGAAGCAATAATCTGTAAGTGTGCGCTACAGGCTTAGAGTAAAGCCTGGAAAGTGTCAAGTGATTTACATGTCACCGGGCTCTCCAGGAGATGGGTAGGAAGCTTCCCTATCTCTCCAGCTTCCTACCACTGGGAACCCAGTTTGATCCAGTTAGAAATCACAGCTGCACCACTTTGCTCAGAGAGCAGGAGCCCGTATGTTGCGGTGTCTGCAGTCGTGAGTGGCTAAGAGCTGTAGAAAAAAGAAATATATACATTACTTCCTAGATAGGAGAAGTTAGAGAATAGTCTTCAAAAAGGTTACAGAGATTCCAACCAGTTTGGCAGTGTTAGAAGTAAAATACATATTGATGTGGAACAACTTTGAAGTGAAATGCTGAGAGGAACAGGAGACAATACTTTTAAGAGCATTAATTAGTGTTTGTGTGGTGGTGGGCAGAGTGCTTCTTATATGATCAGGCAGCACAAGCTTTGATGAAGCATGTACTTAACTGTCTTCCTGCATTATCCTATCTTATTAAATATGCTACTAAAATTGACTGTGAGTTTTGAGAAAGAAACCACGAAGGCCTGTTTATGAAACACAGATGATCATTTATTAAATAAATAAAAAGACTTCTTGGATGATTTTGAAAGGAGATGTTAGGGGAGATGAGATGTTGTGCACAAAATTTAATACAAGTTCCATGAAAAAGTACTGATATGAACTTGTTGTTCTGTAATATAGTGGCACTTCTGGCCATGTCATTGTGAGCTGATCTTGTTCAGCCACAGATAACTACAACCTGCTTTATTCCAAAATTTAAATTGTTTCATTAAATATAAGGAGAGTTTTTAATTACTATGAATTTTATCAGAAGAATACAAATTTCTTTTAAATATTACTCTGTCTTTGCTTTGTGACCGGGGAACGTATCTAATTAGATTTTTCATGGAGTGGTGAATTCAAATTTGCACTCTAAGAAATTTAGCTGATTCTAGGAAGATAAGGCAGAAGATTAGAGAATTACAAAGCCTGCAGACATGAATTTGATCTACTTTCTTTACTGACAGAATAGGATATAGAAGATTTTTCTTCCATATTTATTTAATCTCATTTCTCCTTTCTTATACTAATTTAATTTTCTAATATGTGTTGTGCTTTAGTGCGTACACTTTGGCATAAGTTAATAGAAGACATACTTAATAATCCTGCTATGAGAAATCCTGTATCCGAAAGAGCTTGTAAATTTATCCCAGCACTACACACTCTGCCTATGAGACTGTAAATTTTTCAATAAAAGGAAATGTTAGGAAAAGTTGACATGGAGTTTGTTTTTATACATCTATTAGTGAACTTGTAGTTCATTCTTTAGAAAATTACTTTTCAGAAATATAGTGTAGGTCTTTTTCTTCTTTTTTTTTTTGGGGGGGGGGCTGGTTTTGAACCTGTAGAATATATACATGAATTGAACAGGAATAAATTAAATGCATTATTTCACCTTCTCATAAGAAATTTTATATATACAAACACACACATATATATGTATAACCTACCAGTTGCTTTAGCTTATAGAATTAATATATTTGTTAATTTGTTAAGAGTAAACTGGAAAATACTTTTAGTTTAAGTGTCTTGCTGTGTCATTAGACCTTGTCCTTCTCAAGTTGCCTGCCAAATCATGTCTAATTATCTGAGGCCATTTGATGCTTATGGTGAAGCAAATTGGAGCCCTCCAGCACAAGCTCAGGGATCTCAACATCATGAGCTGAAAAACAGCCTCTATAAGTGAGGCTTGTGACAGACTCACACGGGACCTTTGCCACTGCAATATCTACCTTTCCCATATTCTCATACCCATTTTTCTCCCTATGTATATCTTTCCAGCAGTGCAAGTCTTCCTCTGTAATATTGCCTAATCCTTTCTTGTCCCCTTTTCTCCCCTTTCTGGCAGTCCTTTGCACATGTTTCCCTGTGCAAGGGAGTTTTTGGCTGGTTTTCAAAGCTACACACCTGATAAATGTCTGGTCCAGCTATCCCTGGTGGTCAGGCAGTTGGTTGCTGCCAAATAGCATGTGTAATAGGAATGGATGGGTAGCTGCCGTTCCCTTAGTGGATGGGCCACTTTTATTTCCTAGCTCCCCCTGTCTTGCTATTTGGGTAGAAAGTTAGTATTTTTTTTTAGCTTTTACCTGTCTTTGACCCAGCTAGTTGATTAGAGGATTAAGGAAATGCATGCATAGTCTTTGTTTTCTGAGGAAGCTTATCGAGTTTCTCCTACAAGTGGAGTACAAGGGCCAAAAATGTTTGATTTGGGTGTAAGTGGTTGACCTTTAACTTTTTAATTTTTTACCTGTTCGGACGTTTGCTTTCTGAACCTACACAAATATACCAAGGAAGAGTAGCCTTGTCCCTCTATAGCCTAGTCACTGCTCTCGATCTTGGGCAAAATGCATTTCGTTAGTCCAAAAGGCTCAGACAGAGGGAACAAAGCAGGCGAAAGAATGTGCAGTTTATGGAAAAAGTTAACAGTTTTGTGTCATGGGAGTCCTCACAGTGTTTAAAATATACCTGAAAGCTGGAGCAAGGTGACGATATTTTCCTAGTTAAGGACACATTTTAAATATGAACTCATGAACATATGTTCATATTATGAACATTATATATTATTTATATATTATCATAATATATATCATTATAATATTATATATAATAATTATGTAATAATTATATATAATAATCATATAATACATATTATATATAATATTATTACATAATATATAATTATATAATCATAATATATGTAAATAACTATATGATTATAATATAATTATAATGTGTGTAATTATAATATAATATTATAATATATATCATTATGTTATAATATTATTATAATATTGTATATTTATATATTATTATTATATTATGAATGTGTTCATGAACATATGTTCATGAATATGAACAGCCTGAAACAGCTGTGCTGAAGTGAGGTTCTCTGTGTCAGGAAGGTGTTTTTTGGAGGATTTTTTTTCTTTTCTTGGCTCATTTTTAAGCCAATCAAGAATAAATTTTACAAAAGCAGAGCATGGACAGTCTTAAGATATTTTGAATATTGACTGTATTGACTGTATGATATCTCAATTTGAACAAAACTTAACAAGGGCAGCAAAAGGTCTTTAGCCAAGTTATAGCTATAACATAATATATAGCATCTCTAAAGAATCTTTACTAAAAGAAGTATTTATTGTTGGAATATTTTTTGGAAAATCTTAGCCAAAATGAATACATAATTTATTAGCTATAATACCTGCACACACAGGGTTAACAGAATGAAGGTGAAAGGAAGAAAACTACAATGATATTGCTGCATCTAGACTTTCTGACTAAAATTCTGAATGGATGTCTCTGTAATTTCTAATAGAGCAATAAATTCTAGAGAATTTTCATTGACTGCATGAAAAAGACTTTTAGCATTGTCATTATATGCATAGATCAGAGTAAGAATTGATACTTATTGATTTTTATTAATTATTATATTCATTATTATTAAATATATTCATTATTGAATCTCTTTTGACTTGTTGGCAAATGGGCCATAATTCTGTATCATCTACACTTGCATTGTAGATTTCCCACATGCAAAGCTCTGAAACTTTTAAAAATTCTTGGAAAATTGTTTCTCAGGGAAGTTTACACTTTGCAATGTGGCACGTTTCAGTCGCATATACTATACAAATAAAGCAGTTGTGACCATTAACATAGCCTAAATTTGTAGATAAAGGATTTGCTTAAAGAAGCTAGAAGTCTTACTGTGCAACAAGACATTTGACTTGCTGAAGTAGCAACATATGTTTTATGTCTATAGGAACATTCCTCTCGGCTTTCTTATGGTTTACATATTTGAATGATTAACTCACAGAAGACCTTAAAATTTCTAAATAAAACTTGCTGTAAAGATTGCTATATATGAATCATAAATTGGGAGTAAACACTAATTCAAAATTGTTTTTTAATGACACGTCTAACTTAAGAATTTTAATTGCAAAAATTTTATGTGTTCTGAAAATAATTTTTCTTTATATACAAAAGGAGATAGTGCTTTATAACATAAGTAACAATCTACAGGTAAAATCTACAGATTATGTTCCCATAATCAGACTGATTTTTTAATGAAAACTAGAATGAAATGGCTTTGTATCTCAAGACAGAATTATACTAAAATAGAAAGTAAAAATAATGTTTTGTTTGTTTGTTAAAGATTGACTTTTCTAGTGTATTCTCTAGGCTACTCTTTGGCTTTTTTATTTTTAATGCTATTCTTATTTTTCTGCAGACGGTTAGAACAAAATTCAATCAAGGTCATACCTCCTGGAGCTTTCTCACCATATAAAAAGCTTCGAAGAATGTAAGTACACAAAAGTTGCATTTAAATTTAAAAAAATCTCTATATTAAACAGATTAAGGTAATACAAAGTAACTTCCATCAATGTATGAGTACTTAAGAAAGTTTGATTGTTGGAAGATTAATATGTCAATTCTTAAGACATTTTTTTCAAATTAGTCATTATGGTTTGTTATCATAAAGCAATATATGACTCCAATGAACTTCAAAGAGGGAATTAATGTGGATGTGGTACTGTCATTTTGCCGTATATTTGAGCCTCCATATTCCTGTGGCCTCAGCAAGCAAATAATTCCTTATAAAGTATATTTCAGCAATAAGTGTAATAATATACTTTAACAAAAGTAAATATTTCAGGCAGGTTTTCAAGAATATTCAGTTCATATTTAACCATGAATTTTATTTCAGTGTTTCTCTCTCCCTTCCATGTCTAGTTGTAACTACATATTATTTTCATAGTTTTTACTTCGAAATAGCTTGGAATAATTTAATGAAATTGCATTTTTTTTAGTGACCTGAGCAATAACCAGATCTCTGAAGCAGCTCCAGATGCTTTCCAGGGCTTACGTTCGCTCAACTCCCTGTAGGTATCAGTCTGCTATATGAAAATAGAGCAAACTTTTGCATATTCTTTTATTATATTCAAATGATGTTGAATTTGGGGGTCTCTACAAAATTTTATTTGATTTCATTTTGAAAGCTATAAAGGTAGTTTCAGGAAGTTGCAATGATAAGTGAATATCATATCCCAACTGTACCCTAAAAATGCATGTCTTCTTGCAAGTATATTCATAAAAAATAGTTGAACAAGATCAATTCCCTAGCGAATTGTTTTTGTAAAAGAGTAGCCCGCTTATTATCTCCCTTGGTAAGGGTATAAACAGTAAGGTAGTGATTCTGCCACACACTTCATGGAAAATCTGGGGTCTTGCTACTTGACAGAACCACCACAGTGCTGCAAATACCAAGTTGTTTTTCTTAAAATCATTCAGTAATAGGGAATTTTCTTTCTTTCTTACACTCAAAATCTCAAAGTGTACGCCTTTTAAAATAGTAGCTTTGTTTGCTTTATTATTTTCTGTTATAGTGTCCTCTATGGCAATAAAATTACAGAACTTCCAAAGGGCCTCTTTGAAGGACTTTTCTCTCTGCAGTTGCTGTGAGTATTTTTTATTCTATTGTAGAATAACTGGGAAAGGGAAACTTGATGAAAGATATATAGCTGGAGAAGAACTGGCAGGAAATCCTGTAGACAAGATCAGAATATAATTAAAAGTGTGTGTAAGTGTGTGTTTGTTAAAGCCAAAAGAGTCAAGATTGCTGTAGGCCAGCCATTTGTCCACAAATTTGATCATATCTCTATTCATGTCTCAGCCTAAAATGAGTAGAAAGAAAACATTATCTTATAAAAGTTTTATAAAATTGTGAGATACAGCACATTTCTTTTCTGTAAACACTAAGTAGCATACATAAAGTGCTGTGGGAACCATGGCAGAAATATCTGGATGTGTTATACAGAGGAAATATGTAGTGGGAATGCTATGTCATTGTCTTTTTAAGTTGCAACCTATATAAGATCAAGAATTGCAGTACAGTTTCACTTATGACTTTAATATTTTCTGAGACTGTTCTGCATATAATACTTAGACTCACTTGGCTCTTAAGTCCAGCTGCAATTTCTTCTGATAGGTCTGGAATTCCCATGTGCAGTCTTATAAACCATTTCTATTTGATTTTCATACTCAAAGAGGAATGTCATGGTGATATGTTTATCAAATGTTGTAAAAAAATTAGCAGAAAAGGCTGTGCAGTAGTTATACTATATAGGCCATAAAACATTGGTAGCTTTTTTGGAAGAAATTCTCCTGGAATCATTGACTTGTTATTTAAAGACTGTGAATTCTGTAAATAACTTCTGCCCACACGCTTAGAAGCATTTAATGTCCAGATTTTATAGCGGAGCGATTGTCAAAATGTCTTTTATTAACAACTCATTGAAAAATCTGGTAAAATAGTTTTAATACAAGGAAAATGTAAGTTCTAGCACCACCTAGAGGATTGTACTTGTTTTCTTTTTGCCATGGACTAGCACCGTAGCTGTGCAGGAGGGAAGTGGTATGCTTTCCTGTATTCTTTTAGAGAGAATTTAGCTACAACAGCATCTTTCTAAAAAAACAAAAATCCAAGAGACTTCTTCAAACTTCTCTTTTTTCCTTTGTTAAAAAAAAACCCCACACAATATATTTTGGTCTATTTTGCCAGGATAATATTTTTCAGTATCTTAAAACGATCTACTTCAGCTCGCATTTCAGACTATGTTGAATCTATTTTGAAACTGTATCAAAGCATTATTTTTCAAATGCACAATTGTATCTGACAGAAACTGGGGGGGAAAAATCAATATATTTGGTCAAAAGACTCCAACCAGTTGAATGACGTAATTATTTTTTCTTTGGTTTTAAAAGCATAAAGGATTTGGTTTGTTTGTTTTAATTTTAGAAGTTTGGGAGGTTTCCTTTGAAGATGCAGAGGAAAAGGCATCCAAGACGGATTTGGATATAGTCCATGCCACCAGTTTTTACTACACCTCCGTTAATGCGGCAGCATGCTGATTAGTAACATATAATTAAAAAGTGCCACTGCACATCTCTTCCAGCTAATGAACACAGTGTTCGACTCCTTTTTTTGTTTGTTTATTTTTTGGCAAAAGGAGCTACTTTTCTGTGCTGACATTTGATTTTTTAAGATTGTTTCTTTGCACAGACAAATACCACACATGTATGTTCTACCCACACACACCAGGAATGTGATTTTAGCTGAATAGACATGTGCATCTCAACTTCAAGGTTTAGATATTTCAGATTTATTTCAGGGCAGCTAAATAAGGTATTTCAATTCACTAAAATGTCTTGTGTCACTGTAAATTAAGATTTGTTACTACATCTCTTGTTCTGGTTACAAATGAGTGCAAAGAATTATCTGTGAAAAATGCTGAATGAAGCTCCTGTGACACTGAACGAATTCTTTTAATTTTGTAACTGTCTTTATTAAAAAGGTTATTAAATGCCAACAAGATCAATTGCCTGCGAGTTGATGCTTTTCAAGATCTGCACAACTTGAATCTTCTTTCGTTGTATGATAACAAGCTTCAAACCATTGCAAAAGGCACCTTTTCACCCCTCCGTGCCATTCAGACTTTGTAAGTATGCTCTTGTTTACAGTTTTATTTAGAATAACTTCATGTGCTATGATTTACTGAAAGCAGCAGGAGCCACAGAGACTCAAGGCAAATAATGTGTGAAATTATCTTTTTTTTTCTTTATCGTAAGGCATTTGGCTCAGAACCCCTTTATCTGTGACTGCCATCTGAAGTGGCTGGCGGATTATCTCCATTCAAACCCCATCGAGACCAGTGGTGCCCGTTGCACCAGCCCCCGTCGTCTGGCAAACAAAAGGATCGGCCAGATCAAAAGCAAGAAATTCCGCTGCTCAGGTAATTTTCTTCGTTCAGCTGGTATTTTTCTTTTATTGGCAAAAAAAAAAAAAACAGTGGATATAGACGTTCTAATGAAGGCAGCTGGCTCTCTATGGAGTTATTAAACGTTGCAAAATCTTTTTAAATCCTTCTGTTGGAGGGAGGAATCATGGCAGTCGTAGACTATTGGATCACGGAACATAACTATAGTTAACACGTTTGGCACTATTTCTGAGTAGCATTAAATCTAACAAAAGAAAAGTAATATATAATACTTCAGAATGAAATGCTAACGTTATTTGCTACAAGTATCACCAACATAAATCATTTTGTAAAATTTCCACAAGGCTCTGCAGTACGTGAAAGATCTAAAAATCTCCAGCTAAATATGGAAACACGACATACTCATTTTATACGGGGAGCTTACCTCATACTGAAATTTACCGTTTGCTTTTTCTAATCTTATTCCATTTCCTACTTACATTTCTCTAAATCCTAACTTTTGTCATATGGTATCCAGCTGTTCCAGGTGCATTTCACATTCTGCAATTTATTCAGTCTCAAGTGCAAATACCAGATGAGAACTGTTTGTTATCTATGTTCCGGATACGTTTATGACTATTCACACTTTGTTGTTTATCAACTCTTGTTGTGAATACACATTTTTGTTTCACTAAATTATCTATAGTTAATTGTAGTCCATACTTAATCTAATAAAACTCATTCTTTGCTTGCTGACATTCAGGTGCATCTTCTATTTTTTTTCTCTTTATTTAGCTAAAGAACAGTATTTCATTCCAGGTAGGTTTGGCTCTGCAGTAAGATTGACTAACTGCAGATACTCCTTCCTTTCCCTCCCAAAAGCAAAATTTGTTATAGCTTTTAGGAAACTGATGCATGTGTATTAACAACAGTGAATTTCTGTAGCTAGACATAAATTTCCTTTGTAGATCACTTGTAGTTCTGTTTTCTGAATATAGGAGCTTAGCATGCAGCTCCATTTACTTTTTTTGTCTCAAAAATTTGCACACAACCTACCAAAATGATACTTTTATTTAAATCATTTAGAAGATTGCACCTGCTATTTCCTATTTCAATTGAAACCTTTGCTTACCTTGTACCTTGCCTTCTGTGCCACTTACTAACTGTTTTTAAAATGTAGCTTCTGAGCTGCTTTTAAACGCAGGATGTTATACCACTGTCAAAGAGCTAATACAACTAAAAAAAAAAAAAAAAAATCTTTACAAATGAGCGTTTTCTTGCCTTCTCTACACCAGCAATTTACTCTTGAATATCTGCAACTGTATCTTGTTCTCTCTTCTTGTGTCTGTTAAATCACAATATATGCTTAGAAAAGAAAGCTGATATTATTCGTTAAATACTTTCTGTGACCAGATTTATCCAATGAATCAGAAATGTTTTCCATTAAAGAAAAAATGATTTACGAATTAAGGTTAAAAAGCAATTTACACACCACATTAAGATATGATAACTCTGATATTTTCCAAAAGAATTACTGATATTGGCCCTAGCTCTTTGAGATGTGGTTATTCTCTTACTTTACCTTGCTTGTCAGCTGTGTGCACTGTTTTCTTAATAGAAAAAAATATGAAGCACTTACATTATGATCCTAACAGTTTATAAATA
>JAVCKT010018155.1:0-17607 GCA_032273925.1 Rhynchotus rufescens | reverse complement strand
TCTCTCTCTCTCTCTCTCTCTCTCTCTCTCCTCTCACCACCCACACCAAGTTTCTTCTTCCTTTTGGCTCCTGCCTGATGGTCCCAGTCACCACCTCCCTTTGCAGCGCCAGCCCCCCAGCAGTCCCCGCTGACAGGGGCATCCCGGAGCATCCAGGCAGCCCTGCAGCTTCCCGTGGCTGTGTGTCCGCAGGCACCGGCAGCCCAGCAGGGCTGTCCCGCCGGCGGTACCGTCCCCAGCACTGCCGGGGCAGGGGACACTCAGCGTAAAGCTGCTCTTTGAATGTGCCGGCGCGTTGCTCCTCTCGGGAATCTCTCTTGGGATCTCTGTCCAATGCACACAGCTACACGGGAAAACAGATTTCAGCTTGAAACAAGGCATAAACTTGAGTGCAGTTTGAATTTTTGCTGTCCTTATTTTCCAGCCTCTACACAGGGTTATGCTATGAGCCATGGCAGCTGCAGATGAGAAATGGAAAGCAGATCTCAGCAGAAAGCCCTTGCTATGGATTACACACAGGCCTTTCCCCCGGCCAAAAAAGGTGATAATTTGGTTCTTTTGGAGCTCAAATGCTGGTCCACAAGGTTTTGAAGGTTACTAGCACGTGCCTAATGAAGCAGACCTTCAAAGGTGTCGTGTTCCTGTGTGATCCCATTTGATCTTTTAAAGGATCATTTAGCTGAAAATGTTCTGTGTGTATTCATGAGGTTCTCACCACTTTAAATCTGTTCTCACAGGAAATAAATTGGGAAGCTTTTTTTGAGATCCGATTTTAATGCTGTATTTCTAACTTTTACCTTCTAGTGGGTGCTGGAAAACAGAGCAGAATCTGGCTGATTTTTACTAAGGATCTGCATCTAAAAACAAATGAAATTGAAGCTGGGGCTGGGACTTGAAGTCACTTAAAAATAAGTTTTCATATGTAAATTCCCTGAAATAATTCTTTGCCTCGCATTTTGTGTTGCCTTGCAAAATAATCTTCCTAGAGAAATAGGTCAGTTGATGAAATCACCTATTTGAAACCTTTGTGATTCTCCAGCAGACTTAATGATCTGACATCATACAAATATTTTGATATTAATTCAGCTGGCACTGCAGCAAGTTGCAGCTGTTGGAATAAGTGCACAGGAAGGGAAATAAAAGAACAAAGATGCCTTGGTGAACTATGCTATTTCGTGAGTAAAACTTACCAAAGGAAAAACATAACATAGAACTAAGCAAATTTCTTTACAAAGTGAGTTGCCAGGGCTTTTCAAGAGCAATCCTGTAGCAGAAGGGAGAGCGTAAATGCAGCTAGTTCTCATTCCCTGCTGTTTCTATAGGGCAACGAGGCAATTGTTGGTGACTCAAGGGAGCCCTAGGAATGTCAAATGTGCCCTAGGAACAGGACACTTTTATACTTGGCCTGAAGATTTCTGAGCTATGCAACAGGTATGGATCTGGTACATCCAACCGTGGCTGAAGAGAGGCTCAATTGCTCATAACTCACAATGGATGCTGGGCTCATGGTTCCATAGTCCCACTGGATGAATCTTCCTTTCTATAATGACACTTTGGCCTCTCTCTTTTTTGCCTGTTTTTTTTCCTTCTGCTTCCAGCGAAGTGGGCAGCTGGGCTGCAGTTGGAAAGAGGTGATGGGACAGGAGGAGCCGGTGCTCCAAGGTGGGGACTGGTTCTCAAAGGCACCACGTCCTGCTTGTGCTCCCTGGTTTTGCTGTAGCTGGTGTCATAAGGGAAGACTTCCTTTTTTCTTTATTTTTCCCCCTCAGGTCAAACTAGCAAAAACTATTTGAGCTTTTTACCTTCCTTTGATGTGGGTAAGACACTCGGCTTCCTGGCAGCACCTGGGAGTTTTATTAGACAAGTTGTGGGCCATCACCGTGTCCAAGGGCGTTCACAGTGTCCTCGAATTCTCCTCTCTTCCCATGGCACTTGGGAGATCAAAAGCCAGAGCTATCCCGCACAGCTATTCCAGGTCTCCAGCTAGTTCCAGGGCATCAGCAAATGTTTTGTAGCCCTCGACCTGCCAGGGAAGCCAAGTGGCTCTTCTGAATTACCACTTGTGCCGTTCCTCATCTCATACACAGGCAATGTAAGATGCCTGCGCTATCCTGACAACAAAGCAACCTCATTGTTATCCAGACAGCCACAAAGACAAGCAGAGGTGCTGATTATTTAATTACTGTTGTTATTTAGTGAAGCATTGCAATGTTCAGCCTCCAGAAGCAGTGCTGCTTCAGCAGTGCTCCACAAGCAGAGCCTGTGAAATGAAATGTGAGGGGATGCTCCTGTCCTCGCTGTGGCCTTGGCCTGCAGAAGGGGACCTGTAGGACTACGTGGGGCACAGAATGAGGCCCAGCTACAGCAAACCCCTCATATCGCTATTTGAACCGGGGACTCTGCTTTTGAGGTTCATTTTGTATTTCTGAGTTACAAAAGCATATCCAAGACTAACCACCCTTCTGCATAGGGCTAAATCAGAAAAACAGAAGACGACAGGGGAAGGATTTTCAGGTAGCCAGTTGCAATAGCTCCACACAAAGCAGAGCCTGTGCCACTAGCAGGCAGCAGCAGGTTTAAATGAGCTCTGCAGACTTGGACAAGATTTGACAAGATAATGGGCATCCTGGACCCAGGAGAGATACTGCTGTGCCGTGAGAAGTGGGGTGTCTGTGGGACCACATCCATTGCCCTGTAAAGGGAAGCACTAGCTGAGAATCCCTCGCAAGCCACGTTAGGGGAGCAGTGTGGGAAGGTCTGGGCGGGCTGCAGCCCTGCAGAGTTTGGTCTCCAAAGCAAATTGACATCTGCAAAGTGCAGGCTGCAGTTCCTCTGTTCCTCGCATTTTCAGCCATGTGATCAGCCTTGCTGTAAAGGCTGTGACAGATATTTTACTTTGTCCCTTGGGAACTGGTTTTCTGCTTTACGGTTTTAATTGAAATGGTGCTTTTTAATTTATTTGAACTATACTGACTTGCCTGGAACTGTGCCATTATCTAGCAGAATAGGACATACCTGATGCAGACCTGGTGCCACTGTGGTGTGTTCCCTAAAGAAAGGCAGAGGACCAGCCCTCCTCGTGCTTCCAGTGCTCTGTTACCAGCACGTCTTACTGGGAGTCCGATATGCAGCCATTCCCGTCTCATGCTCCTAGCTTGTCTCTTTGGGTCTCATCACTTCTCCCACTTCTGGAAAACAAGTTATTAATTTCTTCAGTGTTGAAAGACACACAATAGCAGGCTAGCAAGGGGTAGAATGACTGAGTGGTTTTGTGCAAGGCCACAGGCCGGTTTTCTTTGCGGAGATGGGAGAGAGAATTAAGAGTGGCAAATCAGCCCATAGACCTTGATTAGCAGAGCCTGGCTCATCTCCAGCCATATCAGTCAAGAACTTTGCTGGAGATTAAAAGGAGCGCAGTGCTAAGTAATCTGCAGATGCTGAACAATGCAGTTAACCTATGAGTGAGGAAAGGGCCTTTGCCAAGAGATTTTATCTCCAATGAATGAGCTGGAGAGTGAAGGGCTCCTGACTTTTATGAAAGACAGGAAACTCCAGCCACTCTTTTATGAGTCAAAAGGCTTGACCACTGTGAAGCAATGGCTGTGTCATTAGTTTGGCTCAACGGTCCCGATGTGTCAGGGTGGTGGGTGCTGTGAGAAATGCTTCCAGTTTTATTCTTGGAGCCGCTGCTCCCTGAGGTCCCCAAAGACCTTGTGCAGGGACACTTCTGCCTTGTCCACATGGCCTCTCGGCAGCGTTCGGAGCCAAACCATGCCAGATACAGCTGGAAGTGATGGGTGTGTGCACAAGGAGTGACGTCTTCCTGGCAGCTTGGATGGCTTTGGTAGCGTGGGCGCCTCTGCATCCAAAAGTCCGTTCTCTTGTCCCATCTTATGGTCTTAACATTAATTACTTCAGTCATGAAATGAGCTTGACTTCTTGTCCTGCTGCTGCTCAGTGGTGACAGAGCTGTGGCTTAGTCACGTCAACCCCAGACTGTCAGCCCCCTTTGGCTTCCTAACTTTGCTGAGCTGCTCATTTGATGGCAGAAATAACTGTTTTCTCTTATGTGTATTTTCTGATCCATTTTAGGGAGGAATGGGAATGTCTCCACTGTTTGATTTCATTCCCTCCAGGCTAAGCCATGTTAATCCTCCCTAAAGCAGGCTATTTTGCTGGCAGTGCCCTCCTTGGTGTGTATCCAGATGAATCCAGCTCTCTTGAACATAGCTCATGAGCAGACTTTGCTTGCTGTGCCAGGCTCATGTAGGAAACCATTAAACGCGATGTTTAAGCAGATGTTTAAAGACCTGTGCTGGTAATTCCTCTGCAGCTACATCCATCCTCTCCCACCACGGTTTATCCCTTGCTTCCCCTGTAGCCAGTTCCTGCCTACTTGGCAATGTGGCTCAGTGGAGGTGTCTTTGGTTTGCTAATCTCTTTGATGTCTTGTTAGCTGCTCTTCTGAAGTCCCAAGAGAGGAGCTGTGAGGGCCTTTGACTTTCAAAGGAAGAGAACAAAGTCTGATAAAAATCTTTGTCAAGTCCATATTCAATGTTACTGTAGTTTTCATTATCTTCTGCTCTTTCAAAATTTGAGTTGCATTTTACTGTAGTTGGACTGATGGGCCTTTTGTTCTGTAATACTAAACTTGTTCATAAGTGTTCAGTTCCCAGCCGGGCTTCTCCCCCTGTGCCATTACAGCTCCCTGGTAGTACCTGAGTCTGCTCCAAGGGCTTCTTGCAGGCCATTAGTATCACCTCGGTAGACAATAGCCACAAGGAGCTTTGTCCACGTGAATCCAGTCCAGGGCTGTGTTCACCTCGGGCACACGCGCTCAGTGTTTTAGTGTCTGTGCACAGACACTTGTGGTGCAGCCGCATCTTCGCGTGCAGCGGTGCCCCTCGGCCTCCAGCCTCACACAGGCTCTGCCAGCCACTCTCGATTTTTTTTGTTGTTGTTCATGCTTTTTGATGCTTTTGTCATGCGTCCTTTTCAAGCGTTAAGTGCATCTCACCGCACTGCAATTTCCAGCCTTTGCAGTTCTGTGTTTCCTTCTTGCTGCCTTCATCGCTGTTCTCATCTTTATCCCTGCTTCCCGAGGCAGATCAGTCCCTGCCCTTGGCTAATGGCTGCTTGGCACCTGGGGTCTATTACCTGCACCAGCACTGCCCTTTCATCTAAGGCTTTGCAGTTCATGGCTCATAAGCTGAGACTGAAGCTTAACTAGGAAAAGACTCATTTGTGCAGCTGAAGTGGAGGCGCTCCTGTGAAGCCTTGCCCAGGGAGCAAAGCTTTTGGGGGGCTCTGCAGGTTGCCCCTGAGGATGAGCAGCTCCTTCCCGTAGCAGAAGGGAACTGAGAAGCTCCCCTGGCAGCTGGGAGCAAACATGGCTATGGAGACACAGTGCAATGCACACAGTGGGGAATCTCTTGGAGGGACTGGCAAGGGGGCCCGGGCTTGTTTTTAGCTTCCTATCTATTAACTTAGCCTGTAAGCTCCCATGTACCCTCAGATTTGGAGAGCCCAAACTTTCTCCTGCTGCATGTTAGATATTCATGCTCTGGTTAATTACATAATTGAGATGTTTTTGGTGACTTAAGTCTTCTGATTAAGCTGTTGGCATAACGGGGGAATACAGAAAGCCAGATTGGGGGAAGGAAGGATTCGGCTGAAGCCTTTGAAGCAGCTTCTGATTTACACGTGAATAACACTGCCCTGCGAGGGGAATTGTGTCCAGCCACCCCCACAGAGCACGGGCAGGAGCTGATCTCACTGTAGGAACCCTGGCCTGGTTTGTAGTGGGATTATTTCCCCTATTGTGCTTTCATGACCATGTTTCTCAGCCTAGTTACACAGGATCTAATCCAGAACTGACGCCCTTGGCCTCAGGAACATCTGAACCTCGTGCTCTGCAGTGCTGTAGCGCCCAGGACTGTGTAGCTGTCCCTGGGGCCAGGGGGCTGTGGCCAGGTCCATGCAGCTGTCCCCAGGGCCATGTTTATCCCAGGTTTATCCCACACTGGCACAGAAGTCCGTCCTGGACACGTGAGGTGGGGAGGCTGTGCGGGTGGGACCATCCTGTGTAGGGACACAGCAGTGTCCCTTCTTTGGTACCTGACTGCTGGGCCCCTGGCTGCTCCCATCGGTTCTTCCCCGGCCTCGCCAGCTGCTCTGTCCTTCCCAAAGGTGTCAGGGAGGAGGGAGGCTGCAGGTTTCTATGTCACTTAGGCATCTGAGCATAACATATAGGCGCTTCAGAGCCTCTGAGCTTTACTTGCTGTTCCTTCTGGGGTAGCCAGCGTCATGTGCCTAGTGTGACTAACGCTGTTTAAAATGCAGTAGATTAAAGGTGAGTGTGTTGTTTTGGATTTAGAGGGAAGTGACAGTGTGTCTCACTGCTGTTCGCACACAGCCAGGCAGGGAAGATTTTACACTTCCTCTCCCAAAAGCTGCGACTCATCCTTGAACGTAAGGACTGCAGCTCAGTGACTGCGTCTGCACCCCCTTCACGCATGCCTCAAACTCTTTAAGCACATCCAGGTGCTGCAGCCCTGTGCTCTTCGTGCTGCTTGGTGATACACTAGCAAGGCAACACTTGCTAATCATTTATAGGGTTTTGGATTTTCAAGGCCTGGGTGTTGTGTGTTTTATCTCCTGGACATCCATAACTTAGAAGGTACAGCAGCAAGTTCTCAGTTTGCACTGTTATATAACCCCACAAAAGGCAAGAGATGCTGGAAGTGCTTTAAAGAGTATTAAAAACAAACAAAAACCAACAGATTCGCTCCCTGCCCCGTAGCTGGGTGATGCATGAGTTCAGGCATGAGTGCATGCAGCCATGGGATTTGATCTGTATTTTTGAGTCCTGAGTGGCCTGAGCAAGCCCTGTTCTGACCTAAGCCCTGCCCAGGCTACCTGGGGGCTGTGGGATGCTGGGCTGGGTGTTTGAAACGCGCCCTGTCACTCGCCAGCACTTGCAGACCACGTTGGGAACTTGCAAACTCGCTTGCTATTTCCTTCCTCATCTCCCGCTTGGTCTCCACTGCTTCAAAATCTTTTTCACTTGCCTGAAAAACTTATTTTTGGTGCTGCTCACTTTGAACCATACCAGGTTTTGATTTGTCATTTCTTGCTGTGGTTGTGGGAAAAGAATCAGGGAGATAATAACAGGCCTTATTTCTAAGGCTGAGCGTTGGGCACTCCGCACTGCGGGACATTTTGTGCCTGTCTGGCAGGAGCTAGTTAAGCTAGCCCCATGCCTGCAATTTATATTTAATCTGCTGTCCAGATCTAGCCCATTGGAGGCGTTTCAGTCTGCGTGCCGCCTTCTCCCGCCTATTTTGGGCTCTTGGGTGTGCTTTGACGCTGCTTCTGTGTAGTGCAGGCTTCCAAGCTTCAGCTTACATGAAATCCCCCAGACAGCAGCTTATGTCACTGTCATCCAGCAGGGACAGCCACAAAGAAATCTGCAGCTCAGTAGAGCTGCTCTCGCTCCATCCCTTTGCGAAGGAGGAGAAGCTGAGCAAGGCAGCAGCACGCAGCAGAGCTGCTTGTGCAACAGTATGGCATTTAGTACAGGAAATAATGTAAAGCACAGGCTCCTTACCATCCTCACTCTTACATATTTGCTCCAAAAAGTAATTGCTTGCTGCTGCATCAGAATAAGAAAATAAATTGAGCATCACTACAGCCGTTTTCCTGCTCATAGCTATTGGAAATGATTTATTCAAGAGCTGGGGTAGGACTGTGCAGTAGAGCTGCCCTGAGGCATCCATGAGGGTAGGGGCTGCAGCCACCCTGCAGCTCCTGCCTCTCCCCCAGCTCCTGCCAGGCCAAAGGAGGCTTTAGGGGCAGCTCTTGCTCCCGCCCTGCCCGGTACCCAGGGCTGTTGCCTGCAGGGCTGTTGGGTGCAGCACCCCGGGGTGCTGTGTCCAGCCTGTGGCTCGTCCCAGCCAGGCCGTGCGAGCGGCTCTGCTGCTGTCTGCTACCCTAACGGAGGAGGAGCTGCTGCTAAGGCCCGTGTCATTAACCAGGTAGCTGTCACCTGCCTCTTAGCCCTCAGTGCTACATGCTATTTGTTTGCCCAACAGCCTTGCATGATGCTATTAAATAGCACAAGCATTTTGTGCTCCAGGAGCTGGAGGCATAACTTGGATTTACTAAATTTTTCTGAGTTTTCTCTTGAGGAGACTTGCCCTCGTCTCTCCTTCTTGGTCTGTGGCCTCTGTGGGCCTGGCTGCTGCAGCACAGGCCCTCTTGGCCTCTGGGGAACAGGGAGGCCCTAGTCCCGGATAATCCACCTCATGGCACTGGGTGCTCTGGGATTTGGCAGCATCCAGATGGGGCGTCCCAGGCTCTGCTGCGCAGGGACCCAGCTGCCCAGGGACCCAGACATGATTGCAACGTTAGCGATCATGTCTATTCCATGATCAGTTATGCTAGAGCTCTTGCAGAGACATCTTTATTAATCTAAATCAATTATCTAAATTAATTAATCTAATCAATTAAATCATCTATGTGGGGACAAGATGAATACGGTCTGAAAGCCATGCTGTGTGAAAGCTAGGCTGGGTTCATGGGGCTTGGCCATCCAGGGATGGTCCCTCCTAAGGGATAACGATCCTGAAGGTCTGTCCAGCTGGGAATGCTGTCCCACTGCAGGCGAGTGATGCCATTCTGCTGGGGCCAAGTGGGCTCACCAGCTGCTAAACCTGGGTGCTACTGAACTTCTGAGTGGCTTTTGGGAGGAAATTTGCAGCCTCTGGACACTTTTAGTGACTTCCATCCTCTGCCACCTTCCTGCCTGCTCCCCTATCAGAATATATGTTCTGACAGCTCAGAGCTATTTCTGTCACTCCATCTTCTCGTGTGTTCTTGGGTTGAGATGGCTGCCTCTTTCTCCTTTCCTTCACCAAGTGAGCTATTGTGGCTAAGCAGCCCTGATGGAAGGGTATTGCCCATGGCTTTGGGGCAAAACCCTCACCCAGAAGCAGAACAGCTCTACTGCTCTTTTGGGTGTCTACACTGTAGTGACCACAGTGTTTTCTAACATGCTGCAAGCAGCCGATCGCAGGCTTGTCCAAAGTTGAATGTCCCAGAACAATTTCCTCTTTGCACATGGATCTCAGATATTTGCATCCTGCTGCACAGACTGTCTCAATCTCAGAGGATTTCAGGCAAAACAATCCCAACTTTGGTGGAAGCTCTGTTTGGTTGAGGACCCCAGGTGACACAGTACGGTCCAGTAGAAGTCTTAGGCCACCTCTGCAAGAGATGAGTTTTTCAGGGATGGCCAACACCGCTCGGGCCCTTCCCCAGACACCCAGCACCCCTGCAATCCCGGACCCGAGTGAGCTGCAGGCGTGACCTCAGGGACGCTGCTGGAGGATCCACACCAGGCTCTGCGGGTGCAGCTCTTCTGGCCTCTGCAGGACAGACACCTAGTTCTGGGTCTGAGCTTGGCTGCCTGAGTGCTAAACATTGTTAGTATTCACATGAAACTGCTTCCAGCTGCTTTCACAAACCCCAGATACTGCTCAGGACTTCCATGATGTCCCTCTTCTGCCAGACTGCTGCTTCCCATCGAGCTCTTCAAAGACAAGCCTCTTCAGCAAAAAAATTATTTGGGAATATAATTGCCTCTCACCCCCTTAAATTTCTCTGTGCTCCAAAGAGCTTCTTGTAAATGGATCTCATGCTGTGGAAACACCGGGTAGCTCTGCAGTGCTGATGGGATCCAGCCCTCCTGAGGCTCCGCTGCTCCATCCCTAGTCCCTGGCCTTGCAGCACTGAAGCAGCTCAGTGTGTGATTAAAAAGCCCCATTTCTCTTCCTCCTGGCTGCTCTCACTGATAGCTGGCTCCCAGAAACCTGCCCACCTGCCTGCAGGAGCCTATGCTGTCTTTGAGTCCCATTCCCTGCATGATGCCCAGAGTCATCTGAAAATCTGTGAAGTTTCCATGTCTGGTTTCCATGTAGTCGCCTAAGAACTTCACACAACTATCCATAACTGTTTGCATATGTATTTTTCCCTGTTGTGTTTTCAGTTTTGCAGGGCGGCTCCTTTTGTCCGTAGGAGAACCTCCTCGGATGGAGGCAGAGCACTGAGGGCAGCGCTCTGGGGGCAGTGCACAAGCCGGGTCCAGCTCCGGTGCCTTTATCCCGCTGTCCGGCAGAGCCCTGGCAGGGTCCTCTGACCTGGTTCTGGCTCCCGGTCAGCTCTGGTCCTTCTGCCGGCCCAGGACCCTGCGGATGGAGGTAATTTTGCCCCTCTGGGAAGAGAAGGAAAAGAGCCACCACCAAGAGCTTTAGCTGCCTCCAGGGCACGGGGAAACTTGGGCTGTTATGTTGTGAGAATAGAGGCTCGGCAGCTCTGCTGCCTCCTTGCTAAGGGGCCGTGCGCGTGTCCCATAGGGAGAGCAGCAGCCCCAGGGGGGCAGGGAGCCCCCCAGAAGTGGGGCTGGTCCTGCAGCTGCAGCCCCAAAGGGGTCAGGCAGGGACATCTCACCAGGCTGAGGGAGGCTGTTCTGCTGGGCAGGGGGTAGGTGGCTCTTTGAATTAAAAACACCCCTAAGGTTCGTGTCCAGCCTGCAGGCTGGTAGGGACAGAAAAGCTGCAGAGGCTGCTCATTTGGAGCCCATGTTTTGAACAGCTGGAAGAAGCATTAAGAGAATATAAGGGAATTTATGCTATAACCAAATGTAGTAAAATTACCGGAAATATTTTTTAGGGCAAACGTTGCTCAGTGCAGGCTGGGACTTTCCTAGTGCCCGTTTCACTGTCGGCAGGCAGGTGTAAATCACAGTTTTTATATTTCTTATTTTCAGTTTTAGGTAGAATAGCACAGAGCAAACATTTGTGTCCTTCTATGGCCTCTTACTCAGGTGCTCCTCCAAGGCTTGAGGAAAGGTTTCCTTTGGCTGCATCTGTCCTTGCAGTTCAGGTACGATAACAGAGGTTTTTCAGAACATCCACGGTATCACACAACTCCTCGGTAAGGCAAATAAACCGTTTTTTTCTCTTTTTCGGGTGGAGCCACTGAGCAGCGTTGCCCAAAGCCAGGGCTGTGTCCCTGGGAGCTCCTGGGGGTCTCTGTGAGGAGCTCTGAGGTGATGCGAGCCCCTCAGTCCTCAGCTGAGCCCCTTAGTGCAGAGGGAAGCTGCTGCCTGGGCTGTGGAGCGGGGAGGAGCAGGCTGAGATATCAGCCTGGCTTCAACCATGGTTTCAACCTGGCTGTGCCGCTCGTGTCCTTGGCTTCAGCAGCAGCCCCATTGCAGGGGCTGGAACCTGGGGCTGGCAGCCGCTTGTTGCTGCGGGCACCGGCTGTGAAATGGAGCTGGCCCACGTGTGGGCTGTTAAAATCAGCAGGGTATTGGGAGGAGTTTTATATATTTTCCACATTTCTCAAAAGTACTTTCAACCCAAGGAGTTTACAGAAATAACTCGCCACAAAAATATGAGAAGCAGTGAGTGCTTGTCTTGTGTGGAAATGTTAATTTAAACTTGCTGGGGCTAGACCACATGGGCTAGTTGCTAACATGGCAGGTCGGGTCCCCAAAGCCGTGGGAATCTGCTAGGGCTGAAGTTGGACACATCTTTCCGCCACCTTGCTGGTGCGGCCTCGCACACGGCACGGGCTCCGGGACACTCCCGGACTGGCTCCGGCCCCGCAGATGGAGCCTCCCAAAGGAAGCAAGCAGGGAGAGCTCGGGGGCTGCTCGGTTCCCACGCAGCTTCTCCCTGATGCTCACAGTTCTGTGGCTGTGTCTAAAGAGCAGACCTGGTTGCTATCTAGCACCTATTCCAGCCACAGAGAGATATTGGTGTTCTCCAGTAATTAATCCATTGAAGGTGTGAGCTGGTACTTTCTGAGGTTGTTGAGCGTGTGGCTCACTCTGCAAGGGCTAACTACAAAATTATCAGTGTAGTTACGTTAGGGCAAAGCAGAAGAAAGCCCAAAGATGCATCAGAAAAGCACTGGAGCTCTGCCAAAACCCGGCATAGATAGGCCTGACAAACAATAATTAACACAGAGAGCAAGTCTCATCATATTATATTGTTAAAGAGATTAGAAGCAGAGTTAGTTAATCCCATCTGAATTGTAATGTAATGCCATAAATAGAGCTATAGTTTTCTTTCTTTGGACTGATGCTTTTGCTTTAAATAACAGAACATCTTCTGAGAGTCTAAATTAACTGTTAGCGATGGAAGTGGATGCTCCTTCCAGCAAGTGATAGAATTATAATCAAATGAGATTTTAATTAATAATAGGGCAAATCCTCAGTGAGTCTGTGGAATAGGAGCACGCTCTACGTTTGCATTAGGCCAGGATATGTGTGTGTACCAAGCTATCTCTGTGAGGGAAGGAAATGGAAGCCCCCCCTTTCTTTTTGTTTCTACATTTTCTTTCTAAATCCGTGGTGCGGTCTTCAGAAACATGAGGGGAGGCCCCCGAGGCAGTCTGTATCTGAACGTCTCGGTGAGGCTTAGCTGGCGTTTCCTTGTGTTTTATCCGAGTTAGATGACCTTGCTGTTGTTTATTTATGATTTTGTTATATGTTTACATGATATGGAGAGTTAAATTTGTTTTGAATAGATTTTGTTTCAAATGGAATACAAAAAATATTCATATAAAAAGTTCCAAAATTAACTTTCTAAACATACCTGTAAATGTTCATTTGATGAAAATATTTATTGGCCCAAAGCAAGAGAGCGCTGCCGGAGCTGCTCTTGGAGAGCGCTGCTGAAGAGTAGCCCATTCCTTCTCTGAAGGTTTATTTCTTAGGAATTCACACAGGTAAGTTAATTCTGTCCAAAGCACTACGCTGCTTAATTTGACTCGGAAAGTTAAAATAGGCAGGTTATATAATGATGTTTATCTTTACATCAGGAAGTCAACTATGAAGCTGTTAAGCTACTATTATATAACACAGTCCTGATTATAGAAAGTGTGGAGGAAGATGATCTAGGTTGATGCGTGTCATATTAGTGGTAATTGTTAAAAGTTAAACTAATATTGTTTCATATGCTTTCAGTTTTGATGTTTTAGAACCTTCCTGAAGGCATTTGCACTCAGGAACTGAGCTTAACTTGTTAATAGAAATTCCAGTTACGCTCTTCATTAGCTAAATATAAGCCCATGTAAATATATTTTTTAAGGAATGAGAAATCATATATTCCACATTCCTTTTTATTCTCTAGTTCTTGAGGTTGCTGGAATAATAAAACTCTTTTGAAGGATTGTAACGGTTCCCAACTGAATAGATATATTTTAATACAAAGGCAAAAGAGAGATCAGGTTAGCTTGTACTCTTGCAATTCAATTCCTATCAGGACAAGAGTTTAAATAACCTCAGAGCACACAAGCTGCACAGCTTGATAGGACTTCAGGTACACCAAAAACAAACAAACAAAAATTTTCCCTTAGCGTTCCTGTAAAGGGGAATATGTTCATCTCCCGGCCACATGGAGCTGGAAGAATAAAGGGGCCACTGGGTTCTTGTGTTCTGGGAGAGAATCCTTGTATTCTGAAATCTGAAGGAAATTGCAGTTATGAGGACAAACAAGGGGTCACAAACCCCATAAACTCACAGCGAAGTTCACAAAATAATAATACGGAAGTCTTATTACTGGGGAAACTCTCTTCTCTATTTAAGAAAGATTTAAGGCAAGGAATCAGAGATGTGTGAAATCATCCCATAGGAGTTCTGTTGAGTAGGATTACTGCAGTTACAATTTAGCTTGCTTAATTAAAACTTTGATTTTTAACAACTGGAATAATTTAGGTCACTGAAGGGCACTGAGAACATGGCGTATTGACTTCTTTGTGTGATGAAGAGCAACTCCTTTTCTCACAAGGACAAAGACCACGGCCAGGAGCGAGCTGGTATTTTGACTGATCGCTGATTCCCTGTGACAGGCACAGGACTCACTGGGCAGTGACTGAGGATGATCACAGAGCACAAAGAGAGCAGCTTTCGCCTCATGAGAATTGCGTATACCTGGTAGCTGCTGTAAGAAAAAGCTGCCAGCTAACATGCTGTGCTTTCTCTTAAGCACTTCACTTTCCCATAAGAAGTTGTCTGGGTTTCTGTTTAATCCCCGCAATTAGCACTGATAAAGAAAAGACTCTTCTAGTGCCCAGCTCCTGGGGGGTGAGGCTTCAGCACAGAACCCAATCTTATCAGACATCAGAGAATCCAGATGAGGCAGGTGGAGCAGGTTGGCTTCTGCCAGGCTGCATTCCTTACTACCAGGGGAACTTGGGCTTTGCTAGTCGCGCTGCTTCCCCACTTAGCTGTGAGGTACCGCGCTGAGCTGCACCGGGAGCTGAGTGAAAGCTGCCCACAGCCCCAGGGCTCCCTTCTGTGGGAACAGCTCCCAGCTGTGTCTGAAAAAAACCCTGGAATCATCCTTGCTGTGTGCTTCTGTGGTCACTGTAGGCTGTAGGCATTAGCAGATGACGAGAGTAAGATACACTAAGGATCAATGTCCTTGTTCTCAAGTGTTTTCACTTGTACCCCCAACATCATTGCACTTCCGCGGGCAGCGGCTGTTTCGTGGCAGTTGTTTTGGCAGCGAGCCAAGCTAAGTGCCCACGTGCAGCTGGAAGTGAATAATTGCACCGTTATTGCTGAGTTAGTCTGATGCCCATCCTCCTTAAGTGGATAGTGCTGGGGCTCGTGCTACTACTGTGTTTTCTGGATCATTTTGATTATAGCAAACTTTTGCAAAGTCATT
Source organism: Rhynchotus rufescens (assembly GCA_032273925.1). Lineage (NCBI taxonomy): Eukaryota > Metazoa > Chordata > Aves > Tinamiformes > Tinamidae > Rhynchotus > Rhynchotus rufescens. The sequence goes on along the minus strand of JAVCKT010018155.1, from coordinate 2,866 downwards.
ATATTCCTTGTCCTTGTTACCTTCTTTCCAGGTGGCCGTCACAGCACTGATGGCTAGTGAGCATGTGGATCTAGCTGATGGTTCTTGAAGTCACCTGCTTTAAGCTTGTCTTATCCTATGGAACTTGTGCTGCCAGTAGCAAATCAGGTTTATTTATATTCCCATCCATAGCAGTCTCCCTGACCATGAATATATTCCAAGAAAGCTGCAATGAGGTTCCCTGCTCCGTGTCATGTTGCCTTGCCTAAGGTGTAGGAAGGTGGGAAGCGCAGCGAGGTGCCAGTTGTGCCAGTGACACCTCCAGAGGGCAAAGGGACGTTTCCAAAGCTGCTTCTGGCAGTGAGTTTGCCTGAGGAGCTGCTGCACAGGCAGCTACAGATCCCCAGCTGGGGTCACTGCCCTGATCGCTTCCTCGGCAGGCAGCTCCCAACAAGCTCGGACAGTTTCTCGGTACGAGAGAACATTGTTTAATTATGGGTTTGTGAGCAGGCTGCCCGCACGCAGCCTGCTTTTCCCCTGGCATGGACAGGGTGGGACCAGGTTTGGAACGTTCCTGCACATCTGGACAGCACGCTTGTGTCGTGGCTGCCTCTCGGCTGCCCCAAGCTGTGCGCTCAGTACCACGTGTGCCCCTAAGCACAATCTCCTCAAAGGAGCGGAGCGATCCGTGCGAGTGGAGCAGCACTCCTGCCCTTGCCAAAGGTTCAGTCGCAGGCAGAGGGTTTTCACGCTCTGTCAGCCCCATGGCCAAGGGCACCAAGGCCGTGTCAGAGACCCGCTGCGGCTGGCGCCGTTCTGCTGCTGTCCTTATCCCCAGAGTTGTGCTGCACCTCAGCCGGGACTTGCTGAGCTCGCCGAAATGCCCGCTTCTGAGCTGACCACATCAGTCACAAATTAAGTATAAGCTTTGCAGTATGCTGCCTACAGTTGTTTAATGTAAACGATATTGCTTAAACCATATATGATGCTCTGATTTCTACCTATTTTTCTCCCCTTCACGAAGGAACTATTTCATAAAAGCTAGAGCTTGAAAAGTAACGTGTGAGAGCAGTTTTATAGCACAGACCCTTACTGCAGTGTGCAAGCATAAATGTAGTTGCTTGTTGTTGCTCTTTTCTCTATGTGCTGGATTCTCGAAACCACTTTATATTCTGAAGTTTAGTACTGTGCAATCTGGTTCCACTCCTTTCAGTCAACAATAGCCCAAGAACTGAAACAGAAACGCTGGGAACCAAGCGAGGTGCAATAAGGTTCACCTAATTACTTCCTGGCTTGCTGATCTGTCATCCTGAACCTCTCTTTGATGTTTTCTGTCTTTTTTTTTCCTTTTTTTTTCCTTATTTTGTCTTGCTTTTCCTAGAGCATTTGTAAGAAGTGGTAAATGCTGTCTCAGGATGTCACCTTTTTGCCATTCCCAGCACAATGAGCATATATATTGACATTATCTTTTATTAAAAAAAAAAAGGGAACTAGGAAGTATCAAATCCTATTTATAAAAAAAAATACAGTTTTTTCTTATGGGAATTCCTTTGATTGCATTTTCCTCTCTTATAATACTTTTTTTTTTTTTTTTTTTTGTCACTCGGCACACCACTTACTGCTGCAGATGTCTCCTTTCTGCCTACTAAATTTAGGCTGTTCTTCTTCCCCTCTGTATACATTACCCTGACATCAAGAGGACTACAGCCCCTTTATAGTAAAAGCAATAAAGTGCATTTATTGCTGCTGTAAACAGTGAAAACTGATGAGGCCCCACGATGGAAGTGCCTGCCCGTGCTCCTACTTGGCACCTCTTCCTTTAGAGATATGCAGGAATTGATACTCCTTAGTGCCCAAACTCTCCAAGAATAAAGGGTGACAAGAGTAAAATGGGAGATGTGTCAGTATATGTTAAATATCAATTATGTGGTTTTTTTTTTTCAGTAAGGTATGTGAATGATTTCACAGTGTGTAGCCGTAAGGGGGAAGGGAAACTCCGAGTGCTAATTTAACTCCAAAAACATGGTCATGTTGGAGAAGGAGAGGCCTTTTCCAGATTCCAGTTTCATTTCCTGCAGCCCATATTTTAATATTAGGACCAGCAGCCAAATCTAGTCCTGACTTTCAGACCAGTTGCTTCAAACTGCCCTGAGTTTTCCAGGATCTGCTTTTTAGCTCCCTGGTTTGAGCTCTCCTGCGCTTCCAACTGTGCCTGAATCAGAGGAAATGTAAACTGAGCTGGCTTGGAAAGTGCATTGGCAGGAATTGCTTTGAACTTTTATCTTCTTTTAGCACTTTTTAAGCTCTTTTTTTTTTTCCTTGAAAAACTCTTAATTTCTTTTTTTCTTTTCTCATGCCCCTGTATGGGCGCCTGTGTGTGAGGCTTGGAGTTTTTCAGAGGCGAGATGGTGGCGGAGCTTCCAGCCGCCTAAGAAGCAGCCCCGCGCGAGGCGTCTCAGGGCGCTCCCGTTCCGCGGAGTGCGGGCAGCGCCTTGGACTGCGGGGAAGCTGCGCAACAAGTCGGACCCGGGCCGGGCCGGGCAGGCGGGAGCCGCCACGGCCGCGCGACCGTTACCCGCCTCCCCCCGCCGTTAACGGCCGCGCGACCGTTACCCCCCTCCCCCCGCCGTTAACGGCCGCCGGGCGCGGCGGGGTCTCGCGCTGGGGGCGGGGCTTGGCCTCGGGAGGCGTGGCCTTGTGGGGTAGGCGAGGCCTCGCTGCGGGGCGGGGCCGGGCGGGGCGGGGCGGTGGCCGCAGCGCCGGCCCCTTTAAGGGGGGGCGCGCGCTCACCTTGCCTCCTCCCCCCCCCTCTAGGTACCGGCCCCGAGCAGAGGCAGGCGCTGATTGGGCGGCCGCCGGGCCCGGTCACGTGGTGGGGGGGCGCGTT
>JAVCKT010018154.1:0-22958 GCA_032273925.1 Rhynchotus rufescens | reverse complement strand
GATGCCGCCCTGTGCCCCATCTTCTGGGTGTCCCTGCTGGAGCCGGAAGGTTGGACTAGATCTCTAGAGATCCCTTCCAGCCTCAACCATTCTGTGATTCTTGATCGGCTGGACTTTCAGGGACTTCAGCAATGAACGCTCGGATCGAATGCATCTCAGGTCTGTGAAGATGAAATTCAGAGCTAAAATTGTTGACAGCTATAGGAAAATAGCACCTGGTGTATGCCAGTGTTTCACCCTGTCCCTTTTCTCGTCTTGAGCACTAGTCAGCACAGTAACTTGCAAAGAACTTCCAAAGCCATAGGAGAACTTTTGTCTTGTATGTATCTAAACAGGCAACATTTCCCTTTTTCTAAACAGAACATTTGTAAAAAGTTTTTCTGTCCAGCACTAGGATGGAGTTAGGCAACCTGTTGATTTCTTCATGAAGAAATGCAGAGAAGTGCCCTAAAGAGTGTCCTCCTCAGGTAGTGACAAGAGCGACAAGGCACCTGGCTCTGTGTTTTGAAGTCCCAGGTTCAAAGATCCTTCTTGCCTGATTTGGATTAGTTTGGACTACTGGCTGCCCTGGAAGAGATTTCTTCTTCTGTAGGCTTTGGTCAGAGCCTGATCCTGGGCCTGAGGATTTTTGCCAAAAATCATTGAAAATGTTTGAGAATTTTGACTCTTTTAAAAAGGGTGTATTCATCAAAAAACTTGCATGTTATAAAAATCAAGCTGAGTGTTTTGTTGAAATACTTATTTACGCTAGCAATTACTCAAGTCTCTGTGCATGGTTAATGTTAAATATAATTAAATACCTCTTAGTTTGATGAAGAACTCAGAATAATTTGAATTGTACAAATCCATGTCTAACTAAAGTATCATAATTGCATATTATGCAAGTTACGTTTTTGTAAATATGGTTGACTTCTAGATTTTAAGACCTAGCTTTTTATTTTTCAATGTTGATACATGGGTATGTATGAGTGCATTAGGTATGCTTTTATATATAGACCCCTATCAAGTTATCTATAGTAGGGGAAATTACAGCCTCATAGTGGTTAATGGTAAATAGCATAAGAGGAAAAAGAAAATTAGCATTCCACACAGCAGGGCATTTCGGATGTTAATCTGCCTTGCAGTGTAATTGACAGGGAAGCTGATATCTGGGAAGATTTTTATTCCTATCTTTTCTCTCTAAACAGTGTTCGGTGGATGAGCAGCATGGGAGATGGAGGAAAAGAAAGTTCTAGTCAAGTGAATTTTCTCTACCTGAAAAGATGTTAAGTTCCTTTAGGAGATAGTTAATCACTGAGAGAGCAACAGATGAAGAAATTGGATAAAGCACTTGCAGTTCCAAAAGTTTTTATTGATTGTGTCCCCTCAAGAAAATTCAGCTCAACCTCTTAAAAACCTTGAATGATTAAAGCTTGGGCAGTCCACTATGGACAAAGCAAATGAGAATTGCTTCAAAACTAGACATTTAGTGCTAGGATAGTTAAACAGAGGAAAAAGGCTTCTTACTTTCTTTGAAATCCTAGGTGGGAGACAGCAACTGAGATGGTGATCTTAAGGCAGGAGCTTTCTTAAGAAAACCTTCTCTGTATAACAGGTTGGTAAATTTTGGGCAAAACTGTTTTATTTCTGGGGAAGTGCTCTCCCAGAACACAAACCCAGCACTTTGAAGAAGATAGATCTTTGCTCCACCAAAACTACTCGTTCACCTTGGACTAATGCCCTAAAAATTAGAACACAGAGAGTGAGACATCATAAATATCTCAGGCTTCTTAACTAGGAGTGCCTGTTTCCCACAGCTGCAAGCTACACCCACAGCAGCCCCTCTGCATGTCTGTGCTCAGTCGGTTGGAGTGTGACTAGCAAGCAGTGTAAGTTATGAACAGAGCATGCAGGCCTGAGGAGTTGGGCTTGAACTGCACTTTGCCTTCCTGAACTTGAATTCCATGGGGGCCTGCAGGAGTGAAACCCTTGGCTTCTCCTACCTTTGGGTTTGGGAAGCTAGGTGCATTAAAGGCAGTAGGGAAAAAGCCCTACAATGGTAGCTGCTGGATGAATTGACTTTTTGGGTTTTCTTTCAAGATGCTGCTGAAACCACAGTACCAGGTCACGAGTTCATGTGCTACTCAGAAGTCTAAGACACTATAAAGCTGATTTAGAAAGCATTACTACTGAAGTCAATGAGTATTACTGAAGCTAAAACTATAAAGCTGTTTGTCTTAAAATGAAAAGTACTGTGACAGCCTTGTAATAGTTTTTTCTTGGGTGATGATTCCTAATTTACACTCAGATATCAGAAGTAATGCTGTAATTTCAGAAGTTATCACCTGTCAGCTGAGCTGTGGAAAAAAAAATAATGGCTGTGTGCATACTTTAGAATCATCCATCTTTAAATAAAATGTTCTGGATTAGACCACTGGAACCAACCTTCTCAAAAACTGTTTATCCTAGCTAGTCTGGATTATTATTATTTTGGTCTAAGTTGGTGTTTGAGACAAGAATTCTCCCAGAAGAAGTTTTAGATGATGGAGCAGATCTTGAACCCTTGATTTACATTTTAGTGCCACTGGGCACTGTTGGGTTACATATAGTAGTCTCCCCTTGACTATATTTGTACCTGTGAAGTCAGAATTTGTTATAGCTCTCCTGGCTTTCATCCAAAATACTCAAAGCACCCAACAAACTTTTAAAATTTCTGTTTTAACACCAATGAGTAAACATAGGCCTAGAAAGATTAAGGGAATTTTCCAAAGCCTGTTGAAGTGTGTAAGTATTTTCTCATTGAATTTAGGTCAGACCTTCAATGACTTGTTCAGACATACAGAAAATACCTGGAACAGATCTTCATGAGTACAGTGCAAATTCCAGGCAATGCTTCTGTATCCAGAAATACAGAAGAGTTGCAGGCACACTTCTTGTGAGGTTATATAGTTCTAACAGATAGTATGTCACCAAAACACGTGTCCAGCCAGACAAGGTCTTAAGTCACTAAATGCTTGTTTTTGGCCTAAACAACAGGCAAAGAAAAGACCGTGCCAGAATATCTGTGGCTGCCTGCCAGATTAAACCAGGAAGGGGGAGAAAGCCCTGAACTAGTAATTCATAGGGCCAATGCGCATTGCATTCATCTGCCACAATATAATAAGAATTAAAGTACAGAAGAAGCACATGCTGAAAGCAGCTGGAAATGCAGAGGTGGTTGCTGGTTGAATCTGTTGCTGTGAACTTAGAACCTCAAATTGCTAAAATTCTGTATCTGAGGTAGTTGTGTTGGAGTCTGCACTCAGTGCAGGGAACAGGCATGTTCAGAGGTTTATTCCTCTCATTCACACCAGATCTAATGAATTTCTTGCCCCTGATGGTAGACACTTGGAATTTCAGCTAAGCCAAAGATAAGTGAGCAGTTATTCTTTGCAGTAGGAACTGCATTATCTGGTTGGAATTGAACCTGTTCACTGAAATGAGTGCTGAGATAATATAGGGTGAAAAGATTCTGCCCTTGTCCCAGGGTGAACTGAGTACTGGCAGGGTGAAATAATTCCGTTTCCCCATGAATGCTGCACTCTCACAACGTGGCTTCTGACTGTTCTGCCTCACAGGCTGTGCAAGAATCTTCCTCAGACTTACTCTGGGCTTGGGGTTGCCATAAATGCAATCGTTATCCATCTGTATTCAATGCCATTATTATTTATGTTATTGAATTCCCTGGAGGTAAAATTAAAATACATCGTTTTTTTCCTCTCTTTCCATCTCAAGCTCCTGTTTTTATTTCCCCTTTCTCTTTAACAACCTTGTTTCCCAGGAGACCGCTTGATGTGTTCTCGTGTTTCCAAGAGACTGCAGTTCAATAGGTTGGGAGTTAATTGCCAGCTGGGAGTTTCCAGATGTTTATGCACTAGCCCAAAGAGCTGTCCAGTGGTAGCAAATGAACATCTGGAGAAATAATCCAAATGGAGCATCTTTCAGCTGATTGACACATGTCTGGAAAACTCTTTGTGTTTAAGAGAAAAGGAATTGAAATTAGGAGCAGCTAGGAGCGAGTCCTTCATTATCAATAATCAGACAATTAGTTTGTTTAAATTCAGATATAGTTCTCAAGCACTGCACTCCATCATGCATACAAGCAGCTGGCAAATAATGCATGGCCTTTGCTCTGTCTTTCCTTGAGATGTGTTTAGAAATGCTCGTTATACAAGGCTGTTCTACAGGGCTGGATGGTGCAACTGATTTATAATGGAATATGGAGCCTTTCACCCTGCAGTCACATTCATATCCAAAACAAACAGCTGATGGCAAATGAGCTGTTAAGTAGGGCTGTTTAAGGATTTTCCATCAAGATGGTGGTTTGGTGAAATAGTTTGTTCTGTAGCAAACCAAACTTTCTATGGAGAAAGCTGATCATTCTTAAGCCTTTTCTATCTGAGAAATCCAATTTGAAGGGGGGGAAAAAAAAGTTTGAGAAATCTAGTAGTTGTTTCATCTGGTATTTCAAGACTCAGCTGTTGAGGGTGTTGTATCCTGTGGTGTTAGAGATTGAGGTTTGGTGCTCTGACCTTTGAGCCTTCAGAAAACATTATTTATATCTTTAGAAAGGGCCATACCTATTCACGGTGAAAGAGGTAGCCTAAGAAAGGGGCAGTGTGAAAGAGGTGCTGCAGCTCTGCTTTCATTAGGCAGGAAAATGCTATAGACACATGGAGCGTTTTGATGTTTGAGGTTGGGGTCAGGGCCACAGGGGATAGGAAAGAAACTCCTTGTAACCTAATGCACCAGGAACTGAGATATTGGAAATCCTTGCAGGATTGAGTAATAGATTTCTACTGTTTTATTGCAATCCAGGTATTAAAGCACTTGAAAAATATTCTAGCTGAGGATTTTTTTACCTCCTATAGAGCAATTTTATGTAAAAAAATAAGACTATTTAACAAAAAAAAAAAAGTAAAACAGAAAAGCCCCACCTATAAACAGGCCTTTTTCAGTCCAAGTCTAGTAACTGAAGTCAACAGGAAAGATTAAGCTCTCTGTTCTTCCAGCTGGCCATAGCTGCAATAGTATTTACTAGCTCTGTTAAGTGCTCAGGATTCACTTGAAATAAATTTTTTCATAAATAAATGTCTTTTTGCCTAACAGGGCCTGGACAGAGTATAATTTGTGTGCATGATGTAATCTAAAAACCTTCAAAAAGAAAACCCTCAAGCATGTTTTTCAGGGGAAAAAAAGTGTTTTTTTTTGATCTCAGAGCATGTGCAAACCTCTGACTTGATTTCCTCCTCTTCATTTCAAATTTCTGTCCCAAGTGCCTTGTCTGGGAGTTAGTGACGTTTGCTTGAATTCTGTTAAATAGCATTTCTGAGAATTTGCTACTTCTAGCACTTGCACAAACATCTTTGGAGAGGACTTCAGGCAGGTTGTTCCCTCCTGAGAACTTACTCCCACACGCACCTTCTGTGGATCTTGGAAGGCAACGTTGCTCTTACAAAGAGAGGAGGAGGAGGAGTCTGCTGTCTACTCCATCTGAATTACAGTCACGAAGTGGTAGGAGTTGCAGGACGTTGTTACCCTGAACTGTCGTCGTGGCCATCACAATAAGGAGAAAAATATAGCTATCATTATGGGAGCTTTACACTGCATAGTTTATCTCTATAACAGTGCACTATGATGTGCCTAATTAGACTGTATCAGCTGTTCCACGACTGCTACTAAAGGGAGACTTTCTTATTGTGTCTAGTCAACAGAGAGCTCTCAGCCTGTGATTTAGCATTGAAATTAAATTTAAGCATAGCTTCCCATTTGATTATCAAGCTATGGGTGACTTAAGGATCCTTTTCAATCCGTTACCTCCACTAGCTGTAAAGTGGCTCTGCTACAGTTTGATAGATGTGAACAAACTGAAGCCTCGTGCATTGAAAGTTAGAGGGAAATGAATCCAAATAATTGGAGGGCTCAAACTTTTGCTGTGCTTATCCTTCACTGGTTGTTGACTTTGCTCGTAAGACTTGCACCTGTTGACACAAAATATATTTTATTGGCTGAAATACACCAAAAGGAGCTTCAGAGAGCAATGTAGGGTACCACACACACAGACACATACACATATATGTCTGTTTTTCCCCTATGTACCTTTGGAACAATAACTCAACCTGTGGTGTCATAGTGAGGGGAGTAGTTAGGGAGTAGTATTTCCATGGAATAATCTCTGAGAATAAATATACTTTCCTGTCTCATCTTTTGCATATGCTAATGTATTAGGAACACTGTGAAGTAGAAACACAGATGCACCCTCCTTCACTAATATTTTCTAAGGAACCTAAGTTCCTACCCTCTTCAGATAAAGATGAAACAGGGGATGTTGTCTGAACAGAAAGATCACAGTAGTGAGTTGGGCCCAGGAGACTTTATGGTCTAGTGTTTAGCCACCTTTTGCATGCTTTAGGAGGAGGTAAGTGGGCCAAGATGACGTTATGGGATGATATGGAGAACCTGCTAAGGAAACAAACTTGTGCTGCTCCTGTAAGAGCCTCACAACTTGAGGGACATGCTGCTTGGGCCTTGAAGGCTGTGATATCTCCACTTCAAGTTGCTGGCGAGGTTGCAGATGTTCTGTAGTAACTTCAAAGAAAATGTCCTCTGCATAACAAACACATCTTTTGCTGCAGGAACTGGCAGGTTTTCAGTATACTGCAGTAAGCAGGAATAATCTGATCACATCAGACACGAGTGATACAAGACATTGCAATATTGATTGGTTATACAGAAAGGGGAGCAGGAGGTTGGGCTCTGCCCTACCATAACAGGGATGTAGCATTTCATGATAAAGTAACTTTCTGGAGGGACCAAGGATATGATATACTGAAGCAGCTCTGGAGTTCTAATGATTTGTAGAGCATCATGGATGTTTTGAATTATTTGTTTGTTTGTTTTTTTGCTGTGATTGTCTTTGTGTGGCTGGAAGCCAATGAGCCCTTGCAGCAGCGTGTGCAGCAGGGTGGTTTTCTGGTGTGAACACAAACAGGGAGATTGCTTGTGGATGCAAGTCAGGCTAGATCATAGGCGTAGTCCTCTGCAGCAGGAAGTCCTGAGTCCTTGTATGCCCTTTATTTCAAGTGCTTGATACAAAAGAAGGGCATGAGACCTTCAGCATGTTATGGCAATAAGGGTCTTATTCCCAATGCTGCTGCTCAAGCAGAAGTAGGATCTTATGCCCCACTTTGCTGCCCTGTGAGTTCTCTGAGATCATTAATTTTGTACAATCCTGCATATATGATACTTAAAAATGTATTCAAATAAAAATACACATTCATATTTATGCTGTTGCTCACTCTTCACCAGGGCTTAGAGGAATCATGATAGCTTCATTTCTTGACTCTTTACTGCTGACCTACTAAGGAGAGTTTTATGGTTGTTTTACAGGGGATGAGATGATGATCATGGGAAAGCACCTTGTTCTATATTCCAATTTTAAACTGGTCTGCTCTGGAATACTGCTCTTACTGAGGATTTTTGCCTTCTGTTTACAGGCTGTGCCTTCCTAACGTACTGCGAAAGAGAGTCTGCTCTAAAGGCCCAGAGTGCACTGCATGAACAGAAGACACTGCCAGGGGTGAGTCCACATTTAGATATGTACACTTATATATTTAATAACCGAAAATAGGTTACATACGGAATTCCCACTGTGGATTTGAAAGCAGAATGTATCCACTTATTTGAATGACTCACTGTTTGCTTTGTGCATGTAAAACCAAGATGCCACCAGCCCGCTGGAGTAGTTTCCATGCAGAAAAGTAAAAGCTTTTTTGCTCTAATCAAGAAACAGGTAGAGGTAATTAACTGGTTATGGGCTGAATTCTGCCAGCCTTGCTCAACTGAGAAAAACCCTTAGGCTTCTGACCCCTCTAGTGAAATGTTAAAAATGCTTACCAGGTACTATCTCTCAGTATTTTTCTTCTCTGAGGCAAGGTGTGGCAGCAAGAAATCAAGAAACAGATCACATTATTGAGTTATCACAGAATGAAAACATATTCCTGATGACAAAGTGGTTTGACTCAGTTGCTTTAGTATTCAAGCAGCTGTAGCAGATTGGAAAGGCGGTGAGACAAGGAGAAAAGAGAGAGAGGAGAGACGAACACAAGATAATGAGGAAAATTATTCACATGAGCAAGATCTAAGGTTCAGACAACACAAGTGGAACTAAAAATAGAATCAGTATTATGTGGGGAAGACCTGCCCTGCTGGGATGGGTTTCCAGTTTAGCAGTAGTGGGAGGAAGGAGGGGGAGATTATTTGGATTCAGCTGGGGTACATAGGCTGGAAACAGCTGAGTGCGGTACTTGTGGCTAGAAAAAAAAACTGGTTTGACTCTGACACAGAAACTAGACATCAAGCACTTGAGTGTAATTCTGAAAGTTTCAGGTTGTATCTAAAATAAAAGGTGATTGACCTCCAAGATGCCTTTATTAGTTACTACTGAAAAACTGAGTCTGTCCACAACTTCTCCACAAAACCTGAGGAGCGTTGCACTAGTTGCTCTGTGCTGATGAAGATAGTGCTGGTTCTGTTCTGCTTATTTATTATCCTGGGTCTATTTTCCAACTGACTCTTTGCCACCTTGCCAGTTTGAAGATGCCCACACACTTGCTCTTCTGTATTTATTTTTTTCAACAAAAAGAAGAAAAAAAATCAGTGCTGTCAGGTAACAGGAAGAGGGTTTTTTTTATGAATGAAATATATAGATATTCACATAACAAATAGCATTTAAGGCAAAAATAGTCACAGACTGCTTGAGTGGTTTAAGTCCTACTAGGATTAAGTTTTTCTCTTCTCAGTTATTAATATTAACAGATAATTTTTTCCTTCTTTCTCCTCTGCCTGATGGAGCTGCATGTGTGGAAAACACTTATTTTGAATAGAGCTACTTTGAGTAACAATTTCTTTTACTTGAAATTTCTGGAATAAATTTGAAAGTGGTGCACAGGCAAGTATGAAATCAAGAGCTATACTTGTGGTGCATGAGGTGTTGTATATTTAAAAGATGCCAACTAAAATTCCAGTTTTCTTCACTGAGATTGTTCCTTATTAGCCGTCAGACTCCTAGCTCACATATGGAGCTCAAACCTTCTCTGTGTCTCATCTTGAAACTGTGTGACATCTTAGTGAAGTTAGGGAACCAGTAAGATGATAGAGGATTCAGATTTTTAAAATCCTTTTAAAGAACCTTTCTTTATATTTCCACATTTCTGAATTTCAACTTGGATTTTGGAAATTCTGAAATCAGAAAAATCTTAAACAAAACTGTTATTTTCGACAATGGCAAAATTCAACCAGATTAATTATTATTTTTTTGAAATATATATATATTTATATTATATATATAAAATATATATATAAAAAATAGCAGCCTGCCGGTTTTCAGGAGTTCTGAGCTCCGACCTCTCCTACTCCACTCATTTCTAGTTCTGTTTTTCTCAGGGTAGAGCCTTATTTTCCCTTAGCAAACCCTGTGCATGCAGTTTTCTGCCAGGTTCCTGAACTCATCTTCTGAATGATGTCACTACAGTTTATTTAAGGAAACCAGCCTTGTCTCTTGATAAACTATCATGCCTAGATACTGTTTTATGCTTCTTATGTGACTAGCAAGGAATTATTTATGACTTACCTGACTGTATTTGATAACATACACCGACAATATCAAGCATAGTTCATCACCGTAAAATAGGAAGCACTCGTAAGGTCAAGGGTCTAAGTCCTCATTCACCTGAGTTCACAAATAATACACATATAGCACCTTCTCCTGACCCTCCAGCATCTGTGACACAAGCAGTACTACTGAGGAATTATGGAAAAATAATTAGTGAGTCTGGTATAAGAAAAAAGGAATAATACTACAGTGAGTTTTTGAGTAGAGATGTTTTTCTCTCCCACAGTAAATGGTGTATTTGCCTGCCCTTGCAGTGTTGCTGTGTTCTTTCTATTATAAAACAGAGAATTGAGTCATTTTTAATAATATGCATATGAATGCTAATGTATGGAAATAGTGAGGCATCAGGAGTTTGTGTCCAGATTCAGATGCCTTGCCTCTTAGCTATGTATCACTGTATTTTTAGTGGAGTGGCTACATGCACATATTTTACAGTAATTACTTTCTGGATGTACTTTGTAAGATGACAGAAATATGTGAAGCATATTTCTATGTTATATGTGGGACATAAAGTCATCTTGTGGAATAATCAAAAGACTTCCAAGCAGGTATGTGTTGATTAATAAAGTCTTTATTGTGCTTTGTTTTGGGACGGGATGGATATTTTGTAGAAACTAGAATGGGATATAAGACAAAATTATCAGTTGAATATTCCTCACTTAATTAGGTTGTTTTGGACAGTTTGAAATTCTGCCTTGCCTAAGAATGAAGGTGAAGGTAGCAGCGTATGATATGTGTGTGTAAAGAGCACTTTTGTGAGCGCCAGACACCTCAAATTCTAACGTTTTGTTTGTGATTTTTTATTTTACATATAATAGAGTAGCTGGATGATGAAGTATATTAGTTCTTTAATAATTTATAGAAATGCTTTGATGTTGCAGTAATTACATTAAAGGTCACATATCAAAGGTAATTTGGTTGAGCAGCTGTGATGGTTTCTCAGAAGCAATCAATATTGCTGTCCGTGGTGCAGATTTCACCGAGGGGACTGCCAGATTAAAGGAGGCTTATTATCAGCCATCCAGACACGAGGGAAATCAAGAACAGATTGGAGAGATGCACTATTCTCTTTCCCCACCTATAATTAACACTGTTCACCATAATCTGTGCTAATCCTTCATAGTGGGAAACCACTTCTGTGTTTTCTTTTTTTTTTTCTCTCTGATATCAGGCAAGGAAGGGTAATTTGGGGAGAGGGAAAGAGAAAGTAGAGGAAGTAAAAGTTGATTCGCCCTTGGGATTTTTGATCCTTGTGTTTTTCTCAGTGATCAAGTGCAATATCAGAAACACATCTCCTCATTTGGGGGAAAACACAGAGGGAAAAAGTGATCTAGACAATGACAGTGCAGGGGACGTGAGAAAAATATCTGCCTGCCGATTTGGTATAATATTATCTATTTGCCCCACAAAGCTCCACGGGAAATGAAATCAGGGAAATAAAATTATATTTTAAGTGTAGTCATTTTGATTACAAATTATAGTGAAGCCAACTTTTTCTCCCCTTTCTTTTTTTCTTTCTGAAGCAAATGGCAGAGGATAATGCTGAGAAATGTAATTACACTATCAAGATCTACTTTTATTTATAGCACAAATAAACTGAGCTCATGTATGATAAGCACAGCAGCATTTTTCCTCTTGTTCTTTGTGGCTCTCTCTGCACTGGGAGGGGATAGTCCATGGATACTTGGTTGGAGGCACTGCCTTTTTGCATAATGTTAAAACCTCCCTGTAAGACTTGCATAGGAAAACTATGAAATTAAGCAGCTAGGAAACTATTAACTTCAGAAATCTGAAGGTCTTATTGAAGTTAGGAAGTAAGCAGGACTTTTTCCTTTTAATTTTTTTTCCAATATGCTTTTCTTCTGAAAGGAAGGATAGTGCTGTGTATGTATTAAATTGCTCTGCAAATAATTAGTGTTTTCTTCCTAATAGTTCCTTGTCTTTTCAACCACAGAAAACAAACATTCTGTCATAGTCACTCTCATCCTTCTTTTTTTAAAAAAAAAAATCTCTCTAACATTAAAAGACAGGTGGACTCATAAAACTGTTATTAAGCCCTTGTTAAAAACTAATGAAACTAAAGTTGTGCCTAGTCTTCCAAAAATGTCGTGCATGCTATTGCTCTCATTTGGTTAAAGCTTATATGTGACGAATGACTTGTGCGCAGCAGAAGTCTTGCAAAATCTAGCCTTTTTTGATTTATTATGAGGTTTAAAGGAAACACAAGCAGCACACAGACCTTGTAAGGGTCTGGTACTTATAACATTGATTTCACCCATGTAAGAAGACCCTGCTACAATTTTACAGTCTTTACTGCCCTCTGATATTCAGAGGCCTTTCCAAAAGCCATGAAACCACATACTACCCTACACCCTGTGTTAAGTCAAAAGTGATGATTTATTCCCGCACCTCCTCATTTCAAATGTGTGGAGTTTTGTTTTTGCAGTTTTTTCTTTTTTTTTGTTTTTTTTTTCCCTACCAATGTAAATTGCAATTTGGTCAGCAGTGGCAGTCTGGATGGGTTCCATTGATTAAAGTAGCCTGCTGAACACACAGCCTGCTCGCCATGCCCTTTAGATTTTGAAAGAAAACACATTTAATTGTTCCCTTGGGAGAAACATGTCTGTTTTCTGAAGTTGAAAATGAAGATGAAAAGGAATAAAAACAGATTTGAGGTAAGATGCTTGGAAAAACCAGTTCTGTAGAAATTTTCCAGGACTGTAAAATCTCTAGGTGTCAATATCGTGGTTAAAAATTTTTGTCTGCCTTTTTTCTCCCCTCCTGACTCACCAGCCACCCAAAAGATTTTTGGATCTTACTTTGGGGAAAGGAGGGGACAAGAAGATAGAGGGAGGAAGCCATTTGCACTTTCTATTTGCTAAAAACCCTTGTAGTTTGACAGTGCTGTTCTGTTCACCAGATGAGATGAAACACCTGGGTCCTATCTGCTTGGTAAACATTAAAGTTCCATTTCACTAGTTAAAGATTGACTTCTATATCCCTATACCACAGCCTCTGGAATACAAAGTAAACTCACTCTCTGCCGTCCAGTCCAAAGAGCTTTGGAGCAAACGGATGCAGTGCAAGCAGTGTGACAGGACCAGCGTGTTGGATGCATGCTGTTATATTTTGTCTGAGACTGGTGTATTCATTGCATTTGTGATTTCTGACAGAGTTCAGATGTGCAAAATGTGAACTAGGCTTCTGAATTTTTTTTTGAGATTTAGTGAGACTTCAAAAAGGGCATATATAAATTAAATTACTAAATATATTTTATTTTCTTTCTCAATTTGCCACGTTTTTGGCCCTCAAAGGACAATTTCCACGCTATTCAACAAAAGCTGTTGCTGGACCTTCATTTGCTTTATGTGTTATTCAATGACAACTTTTCTCTCTGACGTGTCTGCCATAGGAGGATCAATCTAATTTTATGTACAACTGTAAAGATGAATGATAAGTAGAAAGGATTCAGGCAAGTACAAGCTGAATAAATTATAAAGGGCAAATGATGACAGGACTGAGGGTCCCAGGAGACAGTGATATGATAACAGAAACTAAAGACGAATTTATGATGGATGTAGTTAGCATGTACTGAGGCTGTTAATTCTTCAGGGTAGTTTTACAACTTCTTGTGATTGGAGCAATCAAAGTATTTCATTTTAAAGAGATGCTGTATATTTTCACTTGTCTGTTCTGCATATTTGTATGTATGGTCTCATTTGTATGCACAGCAGTAAACTCCCATAGGCTAGTCAAGCTTACCTTCCATCAAAGGGTCCCTATTCTCTAAACCATAATGCCACTGTTTATGCATAAATAAATAGATAATGTGTAAAGATTTGAGGGCAAACCTGGATCTTGGAATAAAAAAAAAGTTTCGATTTTCATAACTCAAAGCAATCGACTCAGAACCTGCAAGGGACTGAGCACCTTCAGCTGCCTTCAAAGCCAAGCCAGGCGATTGAGTTAGCTCACCAATTTCTGAGGAAAAAACTATATATAACAAGTTTCAGGTAGGTCAAATGTTGAGTTTAAGCTACTTTAAGAGCAGCTGATGCAGCATCATAAAGTTAGAAGCAAATCTGATCTCAGCACAGTTCTTGATTGCATTTCATTCATACTCTTATTTCTATCTCTTGTTCCTTATTATTAAGGATATTTGCATGAAAATGATCTTTTTTTTTCTCCTTCCTCAGAAGGGTTGTCTCTTGTCTGTGAGTAATGCTTACTCTGGCCTACATTTGTTCATGCCATGGGCTTGATTCTGACTTCATTTACACAAGTGTAAATCAGCAGCGATCTGATTGAGGTCAAGGGATTTATGTGGCGTAGGAAAGAGCAGACTCAGCTGTATTTGTCACTGCCGAAATGATGTCATCGTGAACCGGTACCATGGCTCTAAATGAGGAAACAAATTTGTACCAAGAATCTTCCTATCAGGGTATCTGATCTCAGAGAATGCTGAGCATCCCTGAAACGGACTGGGCCGGTAGGGATCCCTCCTGGGGCTTTGTGTTGGAGCGAGGGGCCAACTCGGAGCTCGAGGGTCTGGAGTTGGTCTAGCCTGGGGGTTTCAGTAGTCTTAGCCATTAGACACTACTCAGTCTGAAACACTAGAGATTTCACACTAGTAATTTAAGTAACGACTGGATATACTCAGAGAGAATTCCCAAGGAGTAGACCACCCTTTCTCATCCCTTGTTATATGGTCAATGTGTTATCTATATACACACTGACCAGTCCAGGGGGCCTTCTTATAGGATACCTTTCTCGAACTGCCTGTTTGCAGTTCACAGTAATGAGGCATGCACTGACTGGGCTTTGAATTACTATGCCCAGAGAGATGTGTCTTGGCCTGGTGTCTTTTAGTTAGCGTGTTCAATAGCGATGACAGCACTACAGCACAGACTTGAACATCAAGGAGCAGCTTCAGTCCATGAGCATATTTCCTGGGAGTGTACACAACCAGGACTTAAATGCTGCTTGAAACACTGTTTCTGTTAATGCTTCTTATGCTAACTAGGCAAGGAACATCTATGCACGTTGAAAACAGTTGAGATGGACTGTGAGCTTTAACATAAGAAATGGAGGCACTGCCTTACAAACCCTTTCAAAAAGCTGTGTCCCCAGCATTAAATACTTTCAGTGAATGTTTCATACATTAAAGTTAAAACCATGCTTAAAGTTAAGTATGCCAGCTAAGGAATTAGCTGAACTGAAATCCTTTGGGAGTGGCAAAGCCCGTCCCATCTCTGTGATGGCGGATAACTTTTGATAGGAGTTGACATAATGCAACCTATTTAGCTTCTGTGCTTCACTTCTGCTCTGCTCTTGCTTTGGCAGGGAGAAAGTGGTGGGGAATGACTGGCTGTGAGATTGCCCTGTCAGTTCAGACGAGCAGATATCTGAAGTGACTTTGCTCTGTGGAGTAGCTGCAGTGAGAGCCTTACAGTGGCACTGCATGTACGAGTTGCTGTACTTGGCAGCTTCCCAGCAACGTCAAATCTTTCTGATTAGTTTCTGTAAGTACAAGGACAAAATTAAGCCTAACCTATTTTTCAAAGAATAAATGTGCATTTCCCATTTTTCTCATAAATAGGGACCTTCTTATATCTTGTTTCTCATGCTCTTTTTCCCCTTTTCAGCATGTAACCCCTTAAGACCAAAGTTGTCTTTCATTAACAGATCTCCTTTTAAAAACACATGCTTTTAAATTCCTCTCATTTCCGTACCTAATTTTGACCTCCAGATGAATATATTTTCAACTCCAAATGAACTCTGTGATAGTAAGCTATTCCCTACCTTTCCTCATATGCATGACAAGCTGCAATCCCCAAAGTCAGCTGCTTGATATTACATATTTTTCCATGTCTTCTTGCAAAAAAAATGGTTTTGGTCATTGTCTGGGCAGATCTAGCAGAAAGTCTTGTCCAGCTATAACCAATCCTTTCCAAGATCAGATTTTCCATTCAAACTGGTGGAATGAATATAGTTTTTCTCTTGTGTGACTGGTTTGATCAAGTTTGTTACTAGGAAGACTTTGCATGGTAAATTGGTATCTTATTAAAAAAAAAAAAAGAGCTTCTGATTTTACTTATTTCTTTGCTCAGTGTAATAGAACTTTGCTTCCAGGCTGATGAAACTGGAATTGTTTTTTTTCCTGGGTCTTTTTGCTAACAGCTGAATAAAGCTGACTTATGATCAGTGCCACTGTCAGGATCTTTCTTGGTAAACATCACAGAGCTTGCCTGCCTTTCACGTTCCCTTGCAGTGTCCTTTCTCCATTAAGTCACACCAGTGCCTCATGTCTGCCTGAACGGCGTCCTCTCCTTTTCTCCTCCATCCTATCCTGCTCTGCATGTCTGTCCTTGCTGTCTCTTTTCTCCTTTGCAGATTTTCTGGAAACATTAGGCAGTGTTCACATAGCGCCTGCCCCATGTCATGAGTTTAGATTATAGACAGGAACCCTGTCCTGCCCAACTGGTGCTGCCTTGGAGAGCACTTATTCTTTGCAGACAAGGGGGAGACCTGCATTACTGATTCTTCTCCCATGTTGAGGCACTACATCTACGTAAGCAGTAGAGCTCACTTCTAAATCCAAGATTTCTCGAAACTATGACTTAGTGTTTTGCAGTGCTTTGCACATACGGGCAAATAGAGGAGGCAGTACCGGCTTCATGCAGGGTTCTGTGGTCTGTTCTTCCTTAGAGCACCTGAGAAGAGACCGTGGATTTATTTCTTTGCTTATGCTGAGTTTGTAAGGGGGGAGGAGGGTGGAGAAGAGATCCTGCAAACTCACCATTCTAGTGGTCATAACCACCAACTTTGAGCTGATTTTTCCTATAACTGCCCTCCTGCATTGCTTGATGTTGCATGTATTTTCACCTGAGAAGGGAGAGCCTGAGACACTCCTGGGAAAGCTGGGCATAGCATGTCCCTAGGAGAACAGCATATCCAAAAATAAGCTGGCTGCTGCTGAGGGGATCCTGGGAAAATGTGTGTATTTGTGCACTCCATATGGTTTGTGGAAAATGCACTGAGGGTGCTACCAATGTGAATAAACTATGAATAGTGAAATGCAGATGTGACAGTCTTCAAAGGGAATGTCTCAAGGGAGGATCCAAATTTATCTATATATTGCAAAATGTTTCTCTTTATTTTTATTTTATTGAGTCTTAAACCTTTTCCGTCAGCGCTCTGAACGCAAGCTGCCATAGCACAGTGGTAATGTCTCTAAAGTGAGCCTGCCCAAACTAATTTCATTGTCCTTGTTGAGTGAAGTGCAACAATTAAGCAGACAGCACAAACGGGTCCAGATAAATTGGGTATTTACAATTATTTCACTTTGGATAATCTAATGTGATGTTCACTGCACAGCTAAGAAATGTGCTTCCCAATGCAGGAGGCTCCCATTTGGTGCTCCTGCTTGCTGAGTAAAAATTCAGAGGAATTCCTGAACCTTGTAGACTTTGAGCTGCTTTACATCACTGCAGCTCGAATCAGAATCTTATCCTCTTTAGATGCCCTGTAAAGCTGCCTCCCTTCAGCTGTGCTTGCACTTTAGAGATACAGCCAGGGGAGCTGGAAGGTCATTTCTTTTTTTATTTTTCCTGGGCCAGGGTTGTGTTGTTGAACTCTTTCACTTTGGGGAATCCAGCTTTCTTTGAGTGCCTCTTTGCTCTCAAGCACAGGAACTGTGAGTGACAACTGGAGCTGCTCTCCAGCTCTGGCATTACTGCTGACTTTCTGGATAGCATTGCAGTCAGATTTCCTCATTACTAATGCTTCTCTTTCCTGGTGTTAGCACCTTGGGGCTATATTCTGGCTTTTCACCAGCTCTGGTTGAAAACTCATAGCAATGCCAGTTGAATGGCAGGTGATTTGCACCAGCAGATCAGCAGGGAAAGGCAGATCTCAACTTCTTGCCACTTTTCTTTGCAGGATATATTGCTTGTCCTTCTCTCCTCCTGCCGCCCCCTGCCCCAAGCCAAGTACTGTGTTGCTGAACAGTCAGCTACAACTTCACCCAAACCACCAACTTCATCACATTTGGGCCCAGCGTTTTGCCTGCAGACCCTCGAGTGTGCGGTGCTTAGGCCTTGGCTCTTAGTTTACACAATAAGTGAAGCCCATTAGAGAGGATAATCAGGGCTCAGAGAAGGCCACCTTACTCGCTGTCTGAGGAGGTTATGTTAAGCCTCTGTAGTTATTAATCATACTTTTCCATGCAGATAGCTGAAGATTAGGAGTCACATTTATCCTCTTAGCTCCTCGTTCTTTCGCGTTGATGTGCAAGCTCTCTTTATTATTGTTATGATGATTATTCATAGCCCATCCAGTCAGCCGGGCCTGCTTCTGAGATGTTACTTGAAGTCTCTCACCTCGCTGTCGTGGCTTGATAATACAGGGCAGAGCCACTGGAGGTCTCTCCTTTTATATGCCGGGAAACATCCTTGAGAGTCCTAGAAAGTCTCTGCTAGCTGTTATTGAATAGCAGTATCTTGTCCAGAGGCCAAGAGTTCTGAGCAGAAGCCGACACTGTCAGAAGAGTCAGGTTTAACAGCAATCCTTTTGATGTGCCTTGCTTCATCTTTTAATACCAGCTCTAACCTTGAACTTGCTCTAGAGGACATGCTACCTTGTAGCTCTTTGAAACCTAGCCCGGTACCCTTTTAATCAGTGGATGACCCCCTTTTCCTCTCTTCATTTTTAAGCACTTAAATAAACCAAGATAAAAACAGATCTGTACCAGGTGCACTTAATAGTATAAAAGGAAATGATTCAAAGAAAGGGAAGCATTTATTCCATGAAAGAAACTATCCTTATGTTTAAATTTTTTCCAGGGAATATCTTTTCATCACTTTTACTCATTCTCTTTATTCATTCCTGGTAATCAAAAAAAAGTTACATTTTGTTCCCTAACCCCTCTTCCCTACCCCAGAGACTTCAGTTGTTGGTGATTTGCTCCGATGAAATGATGGCTGGAGCAACTTTTCAGCTAACTTTATTCAGATCAGTGAATGCACCATCACGCTGCAGATTGTTTCACTGCATAACTGTTGTTATGCACCTGCACACCTGTTCATTTTCTTTGTATCCACATTCAGCTTTGTAGAAGTTCACTCCAATTTTCTTCTTCCACTTAAAACTGCTTTTCTATGAATAACCTTATCTGAAACAGGGCCAGGTGGGGGATATGCGCAACCCTGAGCCAGTAAATCTCTAGTACCCAGTTCAAAACAAGCACGTTTTAAATCACTACATCACCCAGTTGCTAAAAACCTGAATACACTTTATCCAACCTGCAGTTTGAGTCACTATATTTAACAATTTAGCCATCCCTCAAATCACCCTTTAGTCTTTGAAGAATGGCACATGACCAAAATGAATGGTTCATTCTTTTCTCTTTTAATTGATGTAAATAAACTGCTAATCTTGATTTCTGCTTAAGAGGTCTGGGTTTAAGTGGGTCTGTTCCTCTCACTTTTGCAATGATGACTTCAGCTTCCCAAATGCTGTATTTAGATCCTTATCCACATCCAATAGGAAGGATCGTTGCTGTCTTGACTTGGAGGCCTTTATGTCATCAGCTCATGGTTTGGCTCATCCTTTTTTTGTCTTAGCCCAGACAATGTGTTTGATGATTGACAAGCTTCTGGAGCTTTCTCCTCTTTGAGACTGACACACTGGATCTATAAGAGAATTTTGATTTAAATGAAGAA
Organism: Rhynchotus rufescens; assembly: GCA_032273925.1. Lineage (NCBI taxonomy): Eukaryota > Metazoa > Chordata > Aves > Tinamiformes > Tinamidae > Rhynchotus > Rhynchotus rufescens. Next base: position 3,545 of record JAVCKT010018154.1, on the reverse strand, counting down.
ACTGGAAAAACAGAAAATAACCCAAATAGGCAAGCAGAGAATTTACTTGGCATGTAGAATCCATGCCCTACCTAATTAAGACCAGATCTGGCCTTGGTCTTCCCTCACCACCCCAGTAAAGTTTCCTATTCCTCTCCACCAGTTTTGATAATTGAAAACTTTGGTGTGCAACAGAAGAAAATACTTCAAATGATGACTTTTGGTGATTTTTTTTTTTTTGGTTTGTTATTATGGGACAGGTGAAAGTTTTTCTGTGAACCTGTGAGGCAAAATATCAGCCTGGATTGATTTTCAGAGGACTATGATCTATTGTGTCTTGACATACTGTAATAAAAGCGAACTAGGTATACAGCCTGCAAGTTTAATTTTGCTGACCTCAGGTGTCACTGGGATATGTTGACAGTTACCAACTTGTCTATCAGAAAATTGGACTTGTCTGTTCCTCCCTAGGTGGGAAGATGGAGACATGATTAGGAATAGTGGGAAAACGCTGGTCTGTGGTGAAGAGTGGGCCCGTGGGCCGGCAGCGCTGATCCAGGACGGGAGAAACTTGGATGCACTATTTACCTATGGAGTTGCTGATATTACCATTGATAGTAGTCAATGGATCTGTGTTCACCTACTAAATGGAGCTTGTTAACCTTCTCTACTATCACTCCTTTGATTATTAGGTATTCACAGTTCTCCTAAGTTGGACTTGCTTCATATGTGCCCTTGTTTGTGTATAGTGTTTAGAGCTGACAGCCCTTGCTTTGACTACAGTGTCCGCAACAGTTCTGTGAGGCTGACAAAGGATAACAACTGTTGGGAGGGAAAAGCTCTCTTCAAATATAAGGTGATGGTTCAGGATGATTCTTGCCTTTCAGAAAGGGGGCTGTCTCTTTCCTCTTTTTCATGATTGACCTGAAAGTAAATAAGGGAAGAGTGACATTCTTACTATTATTTAAAAGAAAAAGAAAAAGGCAAGGAGAATTTCTTAGATGCATGCTATGCTTTTCCATACTGTACTTGACATCTGTAATAAAATTTGGGTCAGATACACTTTTCAATAAAAAGCGGCATCCTACAAACAGCCCCACACTTGTATTAGGGTCATGTCAAGAATAATAGAAACTGTTGTCACTGCACTGAGCCTCTGCTTTGTATTAGATATTCCTCGCTTCTCTCTTCTCTGCTTCTTTCCAAGACATAATATAAAGTTGCTTATCATGTTCCACCATATCCCACCTAAGGGCACAGCGAGGGAGGCTGGTTAGCAGTGCACACAGCTTCTCAAAGTTGCCCTTCTGCTCCAGCGTCTTTGAGTGCAGGTAAAAGGTGGAGCATTTGCATTGTCTTGCTTAATGACACCTGTCCTCCCCCCTGGCTGCATGAGAGATGCAGGAAGAAAGGAGGGCTTATGAGAAGGAGAGTTTAGTTTTCCTTCCTCTTACTTCACTGTATGTTGGGAGTGAGGAGTGTGTGTGTGTGTGTGTAATGAATATTGCTCTAAGGAGAGATGAGGGAAGGATACAGTAGTTTATAGAGAGATGTTTGAAAAACACAGTCCCAGGTAAACCTGGTTTCAGTGCACCCTCAAGGCCTGCCATGCTGCTCCCTGGTGCGCAGCCATCAGGTGTAGAGTAGGTCTCATCTGGTTTACTTTGGCACTGAGGGTTGCTGCTGTGGCTTCAGGTATGTTATCATGGACACGTAGGTGTACACATCTAGTGGTGGGTCTCGGGCTTGATTTGTCTTGGATATCCCTTGTCCTGGCCTACTAGTTCTGAGTCAGTGGCCACAGCAGTGTAAAGGTCTGTGAGTCCTAATCTGCCCACCCTTTTATGTATTAGCATCTTACTTTGGCTCTCAAGCATGCTTTGAGCATCATCTCAGTGCAGCCTTGTCCTCATCTGGTGGACAATTGGAGGAAGAAGGTGAGACCGCCAAATTTCAAATCACTTGGTTATGCCTCATAACATGCTGCATAGGTGAGAGGCTTCTTTCCTTCCCTTTCCATGCCCAGAGCTACCCCGAGATGCTTTTAGTAACTCTCCTCTTTTCTTGAATGACGGTTGCTGGGGTAGATGGCAAAATGACACAGTTCCCTCGAGGGGCGCGGTGCCCGCTCTCCTCCGACCGAAATGCGGTTACACTTGCCGGCTGCCGCATCTCCAGTTCAGAGCCTGCCGTTTGATGCTGCACACCTGCACTTGCTTTCTTTTCCTCCAAAGCCGAGTGACATCCTTTGCTAGATTTGAGGTGCTAGCGTAGATCAAAGTCCTCGCAGGATCAAACAACGTGCTGTGTGCAATCCGCACGGTTACAAACGAGGGCTTTCGCTCACAGGGACACATTTCTGTGCTGCATTTCCCACAGCCCATCAGCCTGGAGCCGGGGGTAGCTTTTGATTTCACAGGGAAACTCATTCCTGCCCTTCCTCCGAGTTCTTCAGAAAAAAAGGACAGAGGAGGGAGGAAGAAGTAAAAGGCTGAGAGGAAAGAACAAGGAGAAAGGAGCTTTCTTTATGCTTCAGAAGGGTTTAACATAGTCATGCTATAGGTTTGGCTTCCTATGGTAGGGAAGCATCCATGAGGACAAAAGAACCCAATGCAAGAAGGAAGAAAGCAGGAAGTCTGAGAAACTTGCTTCGATGGGTGTCTTGTATGATTTTGAGTGTGGGCATTTTTTAATATCTTAAAAACCTTATTTGCCTTTGTGTCTTGTTATTTAAAATGCAATCCAATATAATCTCTGCCAGTTGAAGGTAAATGAGGACAGAACATGATGTGGAAGGGAGATAAATGTCCTTCACTGCAGGCTACTGCTTACTGTGGACGTCTGCTTCCCACAAAACCTTTATTTGCACAGTCCCAAACATAACTTTAAAGGAATACATTGAAAATATAAGTATTAATGTACAGTTTTCTGACTAGCTTGGATCTTTTACAGTGTCTCTTGGGGCTCCTGGAAGGCTTTCTGAAAGCTTAAGTGACTTCAGACACTTAAAACAATGAGAAGAAGCATTTTGAAATCTTAATAGTAGAGCTTTACAGTAGTTTTCAGAACTCTGAAAAAAAACCCATGTTTTTTGTTCTTTTTTTCAGAATATTCGGTTAAAAAAAATCTTATTTACTTTTGAGACACTTTTTTTTTTCCTGTTTCTGTGTCTTTCCCTGTTAAGTCAGGAAAATGCAAAGGGGCATAAACAATAGGCAGTAACCCCTTTCCACTACATAAGGCAAGAAAAATCCATACTTTTACAAGGGAAAATAATTGCTAATTAATATTTTTCAATAAATAATCCTAGTACCCTTGTAATTCAAATTTAAAAATCAATCAATAAGAAGTTCTTTTCAGTAATTAAGTTCAGGCTTATTACTGTTTACTCGCAATATTATTGGGTTTGATGCTGTTCTGGTTCGCCCTGATGTAACTGAGTGCTTCTATCTGTCACTGCGTAAGTGGCCCGCAGATGAAACACGGGGTTAAGAACAAAATTAGAAGTCGTCCCTTGATGCCCACTTCAGCAGCATTGGTTTATTTGCCAGAAGAGCCTGAATTTC
>JAVCKT010018152.1:0-16498 GCA_032273925.1 Rhynchotus rufescens | reverse complement strand
ATCTAGGGAGCTGCAGCCTCCATCCTTGCAGGTCTTTAAGATCAGATCTGACAAATATATGTCAGGACAGTTGGCCATGGTTGGTTCAGACAGATTCCTGAGGTCCTGTTCAGCCCAGTCATCCTACAGTTTCACACAGATGCCACTGACTGATAAATGCAAGTGTGAGGCCAAACTCACACTTCATGAAGCTTGATGAAGATGGCCTACTGGCTTCAGAAATGGCAAATGTTGTATGATTTTTACATATGTGCTGTGCTCTCTGGTAGGTTTCCAAGGACAGAAAGGAGAAATGGGTGAGAAGGGAGATCCTGGGCCCGCTGGACTGAAGGGTCCCAAAGGAGAGCGGGGAGACACAGGACTGCCAGGTTTCAACGGTAAGGGAAGAGTGTAGAACACAGCCTCCCTGTTAGCACATGTGTTTGGTGCTGGAAGGCTGGGACTAGCTGAGCCCTTGGTTCAGCCTTGCTTGGACTGACATCAGCATTTTCTTGCAGGTGGCATGGGGGAGCGTGGGCCTCCTGGGCAGAAAGGAGAGGCGGGTAAGCCATGCAAAAGTTGCACAAAAGGTGGTATTCATCATGATATTTTTCATGACATGGAAAACCGTATCTGAAGTAGTTTCCAACATGAATAAAAGATAATGAGGAAGTGAAGAAAACATGATGGAGTTCTGCAAACCCATTCTGAAGCTGAAGTTGCCTAAACTATATGCCATGCCCATAGCGTACATAAGAATGAGGGAGAAAGGGGATCCTGTAATGAAGAATATACCTTCCTCCCTGTGGTGTGTAGACATATGCAAGGACAAAAATTGGCTGCTCTTAGGAAAGCACTTGTGCTGTTCATAATTGGCAGTCTGCAAGGACCCAGTTCTCCACAGGATGTTGCTGGGGTTTCTTGCTCACTGTGCTGTTAAGACTGGCTCTGTGAGAATGCATTGCACTTTAGAAGGAACCACAGTTTGCTTCATCTTCACAGGAATAATTTGTTCCGCAAAGCGCAGGGTCTGGTGATTTGTCTGTCTTGCAGCGGTTCTTCTTGCTCCCTCATGGCTTGCTTGCATTTCACATGTATGACTTGGGTCCAATGTCAAGGTTCACCTGGAGAACATGGCCCCCCAGGAGTTCCTGGCTCTGATGGCACACCTGGTCAGAAAGGGGAGAAGGGGGAGCAAGGACCCAGCGGTAGTCCAGGTACAAAGTTACTGAATTTGTAACTGACTGTTCTCCTAAACTGACCTTGCTATGCTTGATGTCTGTTCCTTTATTTTGTTTTTAACCTTAGGAACTGCAGGAGAGAAGGGCCTGAAAGGTGATAAGGGAAGCATTGGTCTGACAGGTAAAGGAGAACAAAACGGATTTGGTCAACCTTTTAATCAACTCATTTGTATAGGGCACACAACCTCCATAGCTCCTCCTTTAGGAGATGAGGAAGATCACAGGATTGCACCCTTGTGCTTTCATCCTATACCTAGATAGGAGAGATGAGAGCTACTTGGCCAAACTTTGTGCTTACAAGTCTCAGATAAAACAGACTTCATATGTGTAGACTCTCTCTACAGTCACTGAAGGTGCTCTATCCAGTCAGTAGAGCCTGAGAGGTGATACAAATGACCATAAGTAGGTGAACCTTGGAAGATCAAGATGACTCTCTGCTGTCTATATTTTAGATACTTCTTTATTGAATATATGGAGAAGAGAATGGGAAGGAGATGGGAGTCTCCTGGGAAAGGAGATGTCCGCTTCAAAAACAGACCTCTATAGTTTTGATAGCTAAACTGGACTGGATGAAACCCACACTAAATATTGGTTTGTATAAACCTACATTGAATAAATACTTGTCTTATTTATTTTGGTTTTGATTATCTTAGGTCCTTTAGGTCCAAAAGGAACAAAGGGAGACTGGGGGCCACGAGGTAAGAACTTGTTCTATAGCATTATTTATTCTGGTACTTTTTCAGCAGAGTACTCCAAATGCAGTGCTTCATTCCTAGTGCCAATGTGAAATGCTTGCACCCTTTCCCTTGAGAACTAACAAAGGTATCAGTTTTCTAATTTTCCCCTAGGTAGTCCAGGCCTGACTGGTGAAAAAGGAAGAAAGGGGGAGTATGGCAGGCCAGGCCCAAAAGGGGAACCTGGGGCCAAGGGAGCAAGAGGAGATACTGGACCTATTGGTAAGGCTGTTTGCGGCACTCTGGTGTGTTTGGGATCTTATACTGTGCCATAGCATGCACAGCAGCACGCAAGGGCTGCTCTGGGCCCTTCAGAAAGGACAGCAGTAGAGCTACACTGTGTGTCTTCCTCACTCCCTCACTCTATCACAGGTTGTTTCCAAAAATCCAATTACTTGTGTGTGTCTTTTATTTTTTCTAATGGCCAGAAGAAGAAAAGATAGCAAATACTTCTGAAACTTAGGGCTCAATGGAATACACAGGTATAATGAGGGGATCCAGCAAGGCATGGCAGTTCTGCAGAAGTTGTAATTTGGTGACATTGTCAGTTTGCCATGTTTCCCCCTAGATGTGCAGTGTTTGGTAATAGCACCTCACCTCGAACAGTGAGAACACTTTTGTGCAATCTTTACAGAGCAAACTTTGCTGATGGAGCATCTCTGAGCTCATGAGCTTTCTTGGCTGTGGTGCAGGATCCAACCTGCTCCAACTGCCACCTTTTTGTTGCTTGCACTGTCAGTACATGGGTGCTTGCAAACAAGATAAATCAGACCTATTCTGTAGTTCTTCTGTGTACCCTTGCAGATCCATCTTGGGAGAAGAGATGGAGTATCCTCCAAGTGGGAGGACGATAAGATATGTTTTTGTGGAGGTAGCATCTGCAAATCTGAAAATTGCACACTGTTTTTGTTTTTTCCCCAAGATTTTTTTTCTTTGTACAAGGGGGACATTGTACAGAAGTGTAAGTGATTTCTGCTGTCCTGTGGCAGCAACAATAGTCCAAAACCTATGATGTAGGTCATCTTACAAATATTCTGAGAGATACTATACCTTCTTCTGGAGATCTTGAAAGCTGTCAGATGGTGGTGGCAATGAGATCCATTTCTCTTGAGTCAATGAGATTTTTTCAAACTGCCCTTTTCATTCTAGTCACACAGGGAAAACAGCCATATGATATTCTGCTTTCTTTGTCCTTCTGCTATCATGTAATATTTTTTTCATCTCATAATCACTTCCAAGAGCCCATTTCTCAAGGGAATGGAGCCCTTGTATCTCTGACCCATACAATTATTCAGGAACAAAAGGTGGTGGTCATGCTTTTTTTTTTTTTTTTTTCAATTTTCTGTATACAGCTGTCAGTTATTTGCTTGTTTGTTTGAAACAGGTCCTCCAGGAGCACCTGGGAGTAAAGGAGAAAGAGGAGAAGGTACTGCACTTAGTTGTTCTTCTACCCCTACCTTTCTAGCATGCAAACTATGGGACATGAGGCCCAGTCTGTCTCCCAGCACACCTGGCTGGCTGGAGCCTGTCTGGAGCAGGGCTAGCAGATGGATGTGGTTACACATCGTGCCGTTGTGTAGCTGGGCTGTGTCTACCACCAAGGCTGGGCTGTGCGTTGCTTTTACAAGGACTGTGGTCCCTCCCAGACCACAATCTCTGGGATGGGAATGTTCATCCAAATTATGAGCAATTGCTGTTTCATCTGCCCCAATGGTGTTTGTTTTGTTGTTGTTGTGTTTCTCCTCTCCTGCCTCCTCATTTCTGTGTGGTTGGTTAGAGCTCTCTTCTGCTTTGACTTTTCAGACAACTCTGGCTTCTTTATCCGAATTGCTGGAGGGGGCAGGAGGGGTCGCGTGGAAGTCTTCTACAAGGGCCGCTGGGGGACGATCTGTGACGATGGCTGGGACGTCAAGGACGGCGCCGTCGTGTGCCGCATGCTGGCCTACAACCGCGTCGTCAGGACCTTCACAGCCACCGCTGGTGAGTCCTTAGGAGCTCCCTGTGCAGGAAGGGAAGCAGCGCAACAAGGTCCTTCGTGCAAGAAATGGCTAAGCAAAGACACCAGTCTCCAAGGGACAAAGTCCTCTTGGGATGATGCAGCTGCCCCTTGAGAGCTGCTCAAGCTGGGCCAAAAAGCTTCACCTCCCCCATAAACAAGCCATGAAACCCAACTATGCTTGCAATCAACAAGGATGTTGTTAGAAAAATGTATATTCTTGTTGTTTCTGTTTCCCTTGTCCAACAGTGACTTTTTTTTTTTGTCCTTTAAAGGCTCTGGGGAAATTTGGCTTGATAACGTGAACTGCCAAGGAACCGAACGTTCACTTGTTGAATGTTCAGCGTCCCCCTGGGGCGTGCACAACTGCCAGCACAACGAGGATGCCGGTGTGGAGTGTGCTTGATGGACTCAACTGCACTTGACCCACTACCCAGCCTGTGCTGTACATGCTGCTGCTGCCTGTCTCTGCTTACGATGTTGCTGTTTTTTTTAACCTATTCATTAAATTTTCCACAAATGGGTAACAGTCACTAGATCTGTAGGTCATCCAGAACACTCCCAGCTGCCATACCAGGACATGAGTTCAGCCCCATGGTTTGGTTCACAGCTTTATAAGTGACCCGGCACAACTCTGCTAGGACTTAGCTGTCCTACTGTCTGTATCCGACTATCCTGATCATGAAGCTGAACCTAAACTTCCTGTGAAGCAAATAATTTGATATATATATATATATATATATATATATCTCAAATATATATATAATTAGCAAATATATATATAAAATATATACACACTGCAATCAGCAGATGCTCAATCAGCATGCAAATATTACTGTGCTCTGAAAGAGAAGGATGGTCACAAGCTGGAGCAGAAAAGTAAGTGCCTATGGGCCTGGTGCCACCTGCCTTCCATTAACACTGGTCATGTGTCCTTGGCCTGGAGCAAGACTGCTTTGAACTAATAAGATGGTCTAGGGAACTAAGTGCTTTCATGTCTTTAAAGAAGAGATGCTTCAGTAAAACAAAAGGACGATGAATAAAAGCAGTAAAGCAGTAAGGGGAAAGTATCTGCTTAATTAAAATTTCAGAGTGAAATTATGGATCCAAAAACCAATGGCTCTTGCCTTAATTGAAGATGTCATACAGACCAGTGCTGGAGACCATAATTGTAAGGCTTTTTTTGTATTAACTCTTCTCCTTTCCCATTGTCACAGCATTTGACACTTGGCAGATGACCAGAAGCCTTTCTCTAGCTAGGGACAGTACAATGTGTATGTCTGCTTTAATATTGGTCATAACCATGTTTGCCTAAATAGTGTTGAAACTTTTTTTACTGATTTACAATTCAGACATAAGTGGGAAAATTTCTGCATGGTGCTATTAGGTGGCAGAGCTGCCACAGTCCATGTGAGGAGGGTCACTGTGAGCAACACTGCAGAAAACCCACCCCCCCAAAAAAAAAGTAATGCCAAATTAGAGCAAATGTTGATTTTTACAGCCTCTTGGGCTTTTAGGGAAGTCTAGAAACTTTGTTTTTTCTTTCTCGACTATTCCGGTGCTAGAGAATGATAGGAGAAGCCTGATGAATGACAAATATTTTAAAGTTGCTGGAGCTGGGAGTTGCTCGCTCACAGGAGAAGAAATATTGCTTGTCTGTGATTAAATAGCATCTCCAGTTTGAAGAACAGGTGGCCAAAACCAAGCACTAGTACCAGATTTAGGGGTACCAGCTTGACACCAGGGGCTTAGATTAGATTTAAGCCTATTCTCAACTTTTGCCTTATGTCATTTAAATGCAATTATCATTGCTAAAGCAAGAAGAAAATCTTTATGGGTTTCCCAGCTTTCCTATTAGCTGAATGTGCTTAAGGCACGTTTCTCTGTTGTGGAGAAGTGGTTGTGCTGACTTTGTATTGCCACAACCCTATAGCATCTCGTGGGCACTGTGTACACTGATGGGAGCTGCCATCCCTGTGGCCTTGCAGAGAGCCAGGTCACTGAACTGATCCTTGTGAAAATACCCTGTTTCCTAGTTTTTCGTGTGTGGTTTTTTTTTCTTTCTCTTCTTTTCTTCTTCCTTTTTTTTTTTTCTTTTTAAATAAAAATCTCTGAATTTTAGTTGGTTGCTGAATTTGTTTCCTGTGGCAGCTGGCTGTCTCACATTCAGACATGTCAGGACAAAATCCAGGGGAAAAAAAAGAAAGCAAAAGCTATGTGAGGGTATTTCCAAGAAAGGATGGTTGGAGACACACACACACACACACACACACACACACAGGGAAGTGGATTGTTTGCCCCTGCTGCAGCATCCCCCTGTATGCTGGGCTTTCCGAGCTCAGCTGATGGCACAGCCTGGTAGCTGTAGCTGCTCAGTGATTTTGTGTCTGCAGAGGGGAAATCTGTCTTTAAATAATTTTTACCTTTCCAAGCAGCCCTGCCTCTCCACCCGCCTTTCCAAGGCTGTTTTGGATACCTGGATTATTTCCCGACTTGTTGAGCCCGGGGCGCTTTGCTCCCCGTGCCCTGGGGCGAGGGGTTGTGTTCGCCCAGCAGCCGCCAAGGGGAGCTCCAGTGCCGCCCTGTGAGCTGCTCCTGGCTGTTCTTTTATTATTATTATTCTCTTCTATTTTATTCTACTTTAAGGTAAAATTCAAGAACTCCCCTCAAGTCACTTAGTCCCAGTCCCTTGGAGCAGTTTCCTGCAAGAGAGGCCCTGGAGAATGTGGCCCGAGCTCCCCATCAGCATTGCATGTGCACAATTCCAGCTGCTGATCCCACTAGCTGCGTATGGAGACCCCAAACTAGAGCCTGGTGGGGCAGTGGTGCCTGGTGCAGCCCTGCTCTCCCCAGCCCGACACAGTGCACGGACAGGCTGTGGTCGCTAGTAAGGAATCATGCAGCTTTGCTTATCATACCCTCCCAGCAGCAATTAAAAAGATTTAGTTAAGCAGAATGCAATTACACTGTCATGGATAAAAGGGATACAATTAATTAAAAAGGAGTGCTTACCCTGAGGAATGCTGGTGCTTGCAGATGCTCCCAACCCTGTCCCTGATCTCTTGGCGTAAGCGGAGGACGGAGCAGGCAGGTGCCCAGGGCTGCCCCGAACGCATCTCTCAGCTCCTGGGATTCATAGGGACAAGCAAGTTAGCTCTTAGGGCTCTTCTGCAGCCCTAAAATGTCATTTGCTGCATTTTCTTTGCTCTTCTCCCCACTTTTCCAAGGAGCTGAATGTTTGACATATTCTCAGGCACTGTGCTGGGACCTGGGTTGCACGGAATGCAATCCATGGAGAGTAGTGAAAAACCCAACAGAAGTTGCATGCAATTCAAAATACCAGCCAGGCACCCAGAGATTCTCAAAAGTGAAATCTTTGCTAACTAAAATCCAATCCTTTAGGTTTCTGAAGCTTCAAGTTTATGCTGAACACATCCCTAACACATCTTGCCCTAGCAAAATTATTGATGATTCCAGCTGAAACTGTAGAAAAGGCAATTTTGTTTAGCTCATACCTAAAAAGTGGTTCTCTCTGAGCATTGCTCCTTTTTTTCTTAAAAAAGAAAAAGTCGATTAAAGCCTTTGTATTAGATATCAAGTGTAATGAAGGAAAGACTTCTTCCTTGATCATATAAGAGACAGTCAGAGATGTAAAAATTTTAATGGGCATATGTAAGGTTGAACTCATCTTGTAATATGTGGCTCTCTAATTTTGTTTTCTTCTGTCTCTTCCAAAGTCTCCTGTGGCTCGTGAACTAGAGTATAACCATAGCAGCACCACTCTGCAGGCACATTTCTTACCCTATTTTTTTTCTGATGAATGTAACAGTGGAAGGCAGCACAGGACCATGAAACATGGGATTTTCTTCTGTCTCGCTTGCCATTGACACAGGTTACAGGTCTGCAGGCTATGCCTGGTTAACTCACTTCCCAAGGGCATGGTCCAGCAAAGGTCCAACCAACCATTCAGCTCAGCTCACAGCCCCTGTTATAAACAGGTGTTTCTGATCTGAGCAAAAAAACCAATTCTGCTTTAACTTGCACTCAGGAACAAACATCAGAGCAGGCAGTTAGCCTCCTGTGACACCGAGCTAAATTTAACCCAAAGTATTTAAACAAAATGTTAGCAGTAGAGCCAAATGATTATCTATTTATTTCAGTATTTGTCTTTTTCAAGGGTGACCTAAAATCTATAAGTAATTAGTTATTGTGTTGGCTACAGTACTGCAAAATGCTTCCCATCATTTTTTATTCAGACTCTGAGCTGTGACTCCCAAATCATTCTAGTCACAGCTGTCTTCAAAGGTCCGAAGAGGGAGGGCTAACGCCTTAATATCTTTGAGATTTGCAAGAATATTTGTGGATTTGCTGGGGATTCAGTGCAAGATGGAAAAAAAAAAAGAGAGTTTTGCAGGCAAACAGGAACTTGCACCAGCAGTTCAAAAGGAAAGACACCTCCAAATGTGGAAAGATTTGAATGTTGAAGTGCAAAATAAACATTGCTATTCAGTAGCAGGTTTTGTCTTTTGAGTCCTGGGTTAAGACTACTTCACAGGGATTATAAAAGCTCCTTGCTCTCCTTTGTTGATGCTAAATGAATTTTAAGTGTGCCAGCTTGAAGTGTGTATTGGATTTGCCATCTCCAGCTCCTCCCAATCATCTACATACCACCCAGGGAGAGGGAAGGAGGTGACTTTCAGAGCTGTTGAATAGATGCATGATGTAAATGGTAAAGTCTTTAGCATGTAAACCACCTTTATTCTGAGGACACTTGGTGATATTTTGTATAAATGCTAACAATCTAGAAGCAAGGAGAATGTACTTGTTAGGCACCATCCCATCGAGGAGACGATGCTCATGTCTCACTACCTTATGAAATCCTGACAGAGTCAATGGGTTCAGAGGGCTTGTAGAGTCGGGCTGTAAATCATTCCAGATATGAATTACTGCCTTATTAGAGCAGCTTCATCACTGTAATTCCAGATAAGTGCACAATTAGCCTGATACCTTCTGATAACATGCCAACAGGAAAGAAAAAAAAAGTGTTATCTCCTACTAGGCTGCTTGGCTGTTCAAAGAAACTGCAGCAAGCTTTTGCAGATGTTATGACCAGACTATTATCACAACCATCTTGTGCGACCTCCTGCACGAGGCAGCACAGAACCAAGCACCTGGAAATTCCCAGATGAATCCGGCACTGCGGCTTCTTTTCCAGGAGAGCACTGGATCCCAGTTTAAAGTTTGCCAAATGTCATGACCAAACCCCACACAGTTTCCATGAGTCTGTTCCCATTACCCAGAGCTGCAAGACCAGGAGCCCCGGGCTGCAAGAGCACGGGAATTTTTCCTGACGTGGGTAAGGACAGTTGACTCCTCTTGCGAGGCTATGAAATTTCTCCAATAATAAGCAGGGACAGACTCCTGCAGCAACGCTGGAGGGAGGGGAAATACCCTGTCTCTAGGAATCTAGTTATTTCCATCAGCCTTTGAGAGCTGCTCAGCACTGTGCATGTGCTGGCTGCAGTTGGCAGATGGAGGGGAGGAGGCAAAGTGCCCTCTGGTTTCTTTCAAGGAGGCTCCACGGGTGCAAGATGAGAGCAGGTTACCTGCTCTTATGGCCCATCTAGGTTACTCGCTTTGGAGGCCTGCTGTGCAAGCCAGCATGGTGAGGAGAAGAGATGTCTCTCCTCCCAGCGACTGCAGTGAGTACAGTGCTCTGGGGAACCACGCTGACTTTCCACTGCTGGGATTAGAAAATGACAAAAAAAAAAAAACCAAATTTTTTCCATGTTTTTGTGTCGTTGCTCCCAGATGCACAGTGCCACTCTGGATTAGCAGCCAGCGCGTCCGCCGTGACCCGCTGCTGTGTGACACGCTGCGACCCTGCGGGAGCACATGGGGCACAAGAATAAAACGGACGGTCTTGGGCAGCTACACGGGGCAGCTCAGCCCGTGACGTGACCTCGGGAGGGGCCTCCGAGCATCACCCAGCGTGCGTGATGAAGCAGCGAGCTGCCACCAGGGTCACGTCTGCAGCTGGCACACGCCAGCATTGCGCTGCTGACGTGGGGAGCAGGCCAGGCTTCTCCGGTACAACACACAAAAACTTCCTTTGGAGGGGAATGGATGGTGGATGAAGTGATGTCTTTGCGTGGCTATGGGTGAGGGATTACACTAGCAAGGGCCGTTGCACAGTTACAGTGACCAAAGGGTTGAGCTGGGTCATGGAAAAGTCCATTTAGCAGTCCCATCTCCCCACACTCTTCTCCAGCACCCCCATCTGAAAGAACGATGAATTCCACTAACAAGCTGCTCCTTAAATCCCAAGGAAAAAAAAAAAAAGAAGAAGAAAAAAGAAGCAGAACGGGACAAGAGTGATTAAAAGAGGCAAAAAGAAGAGTGCTGGCATCTGCTGGCACCTTGATGTGGTCCTACTAAGAGCAGAGAGTACAACAGTCTTCACCCTGACGGTGCAAAGGCTTTACTGATGTTCCTAAACTCCAGAGTTCTCCCACCTTGATATTTCTGCAAGCCAAAGGGTCTTGTCCCAGGCCATCCTTTGACTTCATGGAGTGTGACAGGATCTTGTTACTTCACACCCCATTGACTCTTATTCAGGAAATGGATTCAAAAGAGAGAAAAATGCCTAAAAAATGTCAAAGTTTAAGCATAAAGAGGATTGCATGTGATTTCCATCTGAATTTCTCCAGAAAGAAATAAACTTAATAATACTGACTAATTAAGATATAAAGAAAAAAAAATGCATCTTGTGGGTTCCCCCTTCCAGAGAAAAATGCTTGATTGAATTATAACTACTTTGAAAACATATTTAATAGTGGGAAAAAAGTGGGAGAGATTCTTCAGTGGAAACAATCAATATAAAATTAAGAAGTTTTATCAAATTGCTTTTTTTCTTTCCTGTGAAAGGAGTCCCCCTTTTTTTTTTTTTTTTGGCTACAGAACTTTTGCTTTCAACTTTTGCTCCACTGAAGAGTCACATTTGCAGCAGAGATGCTCCTGTCTAGAAAGGCTCGTTGCCCAGCTGACTTCAAGAACTACAGCAAAGGCTTCCTGCCTAATAAAGTATTTGTGCATCCTTTCTCTCTCGTTAGAATTTTTTCTCCTCCTATTCATTCATACATCTTCTACTGTTTAAAAGCAAACTATTCCAAGATGTTTGTATGACATGAATTTATAACCCAGATGATAGCCATGATTTTCACTTTAAGGAGGCAAACCTATGTGCAGTTTTTAAGACTTTAACTCTTAATCTTTGTTGTTGTTGTTGTTGTTTCTCCAAGCCTTATGTACTGCTCTGTTGATACTTCTGATCCTCAGTTTCTAAATATTCAATCTCTTTTAAATGGGAGCTTGGTAGCTGACAGTGTTTGAAAACACTGATACTGCTAATCAGCAAAAGACTTGCTGAATTAAAAAAAAAATTGTCTTGCCCGATAAAGCACTAATGCTACAGATTAGCCCCAACTGATAAAATTAGGCATGGGGCAGAGATTAAGCCTCTAAGCGTGGTTAAAAGCTATTAGGTATAGGTAGGATATTGTATTCACAGCTGAGGAATAAAGAGATCATTGTCAGATTTGCATAGATGTAGTCAGAACCTCAGCTGATGTAAATGAACTCGAGACTACAGCAATCAAAAGGTTTTACACCCAAACTTATTTTTCCTGAATGAGCTGAACATGTAAAGTCACTGACTGAGTTATTCTCAGCAGTCTGGGGCAGTACAGTTCTCACTAAAATCAAGAGGAATTAGAAGCCTGAAAAAGGACCACCCAGTTTACTGCAGGCTACTGGGACTGTTCAAGGGAAAATCTGATGGAAATTAGAGAAGAGCACAAGCTCTTCCACACCAAATGCACAGAAGAACGATAGAGTTGGAATATGATCAAAAATCTCCCTCTTTTTTTTTTTTCTTCACAGAGAAATATTCCCTTGATAAGTGGAAAATTTCAAATATGAAATTTTGAGAGAGAAGCTGACATTACATTCAAAATGTAAATTTGAAAGAAAAGAGAAATCCTCTCTGTAAATATTATTAAAGCATTGAACTTTGGCTCAGTAACCAAAGACTGAGTGCATGCAGTACAGCTGATCTAGGTGTTACAAAACCAAAGGAACATCTTCAGGGGATACTCAAATTTTATGCTCCAGGTTACAAGACCAATGATACCAAAATCAGGTTAGATTTAGGAAAAAAAAAAAAGACAAAAGAAGAAGAAAGTCAACCTCAAGTCCAAAACCTCTTGGCAATGTTGTCATTAGTACTGGAGCAGTAAAAGGCTCTTGTTCTACAGTAAGCTAAAAAAATCAAAATTCAACCCTGAGATTAAGCCACAACACAAATTTATCCTTTTCTTGCCAAAAATAAAAATGGAAATATTTCAGTCTTTAAATGGAAAGCAAGTGCCTCAGATTTCACCGAGTTTGCATATAGCTTAGGTCAACCCAGGATGACGGGAATGTTACCTAAACAGTGTGGGAAACAGCCTTACATTCCCCACCAAAGTGGCTAAAAGGGAAGCCAAAGCCAAAGAGAATATAGAAACAAGCCCGATGTTTCTCTGTCCCATGTCAGTGCTGAT
This sequence comes from Rhynchotus rufescens, assembly GCA_032273925.1. Taxonomy (NCBI): domain Eukaryota; kingdom Metazoa; phylum Chordata; class Aves; order Tinamiformes; family Tinamidae; genus Rhynchotus; species Rhynchotus rufescens. Next base: position 3,945 of record JAVCKT010018152.1, on the reverse strand, counting down.
TAAATCCTAGGGACCTGTTAATGTCACCATAGCAAGGACATCTGAGCACCCGGCTACATCCTACGCCCATCATCTGTGGTAGCCTCCTGCCATGGGGCAAACACGAAGAGGGGATTAGTAACAAACTGGTAGGGAGTGCTGGAGAACCAGCAATATATTTTACTGGAGACAGATGTAAACACAATGAGGATATTGTTTGGAAATTAAGGGGCGAGTAGGAAATTTTGCAGTGCCTTCCTGAGGTTGTTTTCCTTGCCATCCCAATGGAAAAAAGCTTAGGAGTGAGAAGATGAATTGTAGGGCATAAACCTACCACCTTGAAGGATCTCCCCTAGGGTCTGCTCCTCTTACCTCACCCCATGATTGCCACCATAACCACATGTAAGATGTATGTATCTGCTGCTACTAAAAGCCACAGATGCATCTCTATTTTCCTAGGAAGTATAAACTATTTTTTGTAACAACCAAAATCCCAATTCAGAGGCAAATATAAGAAACTCATTCTGCCTTATTTGCTAGAAACTGGCACTAGTTCTGCTGAGACTAAGATAAAAGGGAAGTGCACAGAAACAGTGTGGAAAAGCTATGCAGAGAACTTAATTATGTTAGCAATTTTACTTCCCAAATTAAAGCAAAAAATGTTTTCACAGATGAGAAGTTAAGGGTTTCAAAGTGCCTCAGTCCCAATGAGATTTCTGCTTAAAGCTTTTATGGTCAAAACATCTCCAAGGCCATGTTCATCATCGGAGGAGGAAATATGCAGAAAACTGCCAAAAAATGTCATCCAGAGAGGGAACCTCTCTTAAGATCATTTCTGCACTAATAAGAGTTTGCTGGCACTTTTGAATGCAGACATATCTTCTGCTGGCAAAGTCCTTTGCTGCTCCCCAACCGCTGTAAGACATGCTCTTCAGCTGGAGTAATTCTGTAGGCTGTTCCTTCTGCCATCATCAAAATGTCATTAAAAATCACAACCCGAGAGACATTGCTACGGCAGCACAAGCTTCGAGTGCAGAACAGGCTCTGGCGAAGTTGCTGCGATTGGAGAAAGGATGTGTGTTGGTGTGGAGGGTGGCTGCACAGACCAGCTAATCTGGGAAAAATTGCAGTGCCTGCTCAGACATCTCCTGCTCACCAACCTGCCCGTGACAAGCCCTTGACTGCCTTCAAGGCAATACAAGAGCCTCGATGCTCATGCTCTACCGCTGCTGTTGACACAAGTCCCTGCTTCCTCCTATTAAAAATCCAAGAATTTTATATGGAAGATGGTGGGTAACTAGGCTCTTTAAAAGAGTAAAATCCATGTAATCCAAGCAGCAAAAGGGAAGAATCCTCATTAAATACCCAAGCCTGCAATTAGTCGGACTGGGTTATACAAGGAACATGATTCACAGAAATGACGGTCAGCTGGGATCTCACACGCAAACCTGAGCCCTCTTCACCCTCACTTCTTTTCATCAGATTTTTGGAGCATTAGTCCCAAACTAACTAAAGTAATGGAAATACTTCACTCCCTTTGATGGACTTTGGATCAAGCCCAGCTGCAGATGGTTTTTCATGACATTTTCTCCTCTGGTGCAACTCCAAAAGGACCTACATGACTCTCATGCTACTAGAGTTTTCAAGTCTACTCCCATCACTTTCAATAGAGACTTTTTTTCCACCTCCTGAGACAACCCTGAGCCACTCGCATTAATAATTAAATAACAGCTGAGCATCAGGGGAGGGCAAGTGACAAATCTGCCATGCTCCTTCTGAGATATTTTGACAATCCATAGTCTGAGAAGATTGTAAATGAGGACTGGCCCCTCATTACACTCCGACTTTCTGCTGCTTATCTTTAAACATAGCATGGATTAGGGCCCATCCATTCCCGGGACACATTTTGGTGTCATAACAATAGTTGCGATGCCAGAGTACACAATACTTAACTGCCGACACCTTGGCACCATGATTAACAACCCCTTTGGCCACTGTACCTTCTGTACCACCATCAAAGTAAAATTTGTCCCTATTAATCAAATGGAAGTGTTCTTTGCTGAAATGCTCATTTGTATTGAGTAGATATTGGACATTCATCTCCGATGCTGTGTGCAACCGCTAACCTTTCGGCAGACTCTGCTGGGAGTTTCTGCTCATTTGTATACGAAGCATGTTGGATGAAAGGGCAACTAAACATAATTTACCTGGAAGCGAGGTTAAAAGTGGTTTACCAACTTGATGGTGTTTGGCTTGAGAAACAAGACAATAATTAACACCTACGCATTGATTACTATTGATCAGCTTTTTGCCTTCTGTGAGCTTTAAGTAGGCAATTTTTTTTCCAATTAAATTGTCCCCTTACCAAGAATATTTTGCCAAAGCTTTTGCCAAAAGTGGGGATAATTCTAGAGAAGACGCAGAGATCTTAACCTACATTAAGCACCATGAGTCCTGCCTCTGCAAGGAGTCCTTCTCATCTCAGTGGGAGCGGGGACACCCTGATGGGACATGTCTGAGAAGAGTGAGTTTGGTCACCTGAAAAGTGCCCCAGCTTGACTCACATGACCAAGGGCTGCTACTCTCGTAGCTGGATCATAGTGGGACTCCCTCTGTGTCTTAGGGGTTGCTATCAAGTTATCTTCTTAAAGTGCTCCTTTTAGCACTCCTCGCCCATTCAGGGCACATTTAATTTTCAGGGCACAGAAGTTTTAAGTGGGGAAGGCAAATTTCACTTCAACCTTTCCAGAAAAAAAAGGAGGGTGAGGACCTGAGGTTCTCCCAGAGCGGACATCTCCCAGGTCCACCAGCTGCCCTGGTCGCCCACAGACAATTCGAGACTGGAGGTAAGACCCAATGCACAATGCAACCCATTGGATGAGCAACCCACTGTCCTGCTATGCAGCTGCACAGCAGCATCTCTCCTGGTGACGTTGCAATTTGGAAGCAAATTTTGGAAAATGAATAAACAAATAAATAAACAGAGCAAGTCCGAAAACAGGGAAAAGCTTTCAGGAAATAAACACAAAGCCTTGAGGATGCATCTGCTTTGGCAGGTCTTGAAACAGGATTTTCCTTTCCAAAAAATGGTTCTTTTACTGGCTTTTATTAAAAAGTGGCCAGTTCTTACACTTAAGAAATCTCTTTCAAAATCATTGCATATTTTTTCCTCCAAAATTTGTATTTTCTTTTTAAATTTAATTTTCTCTAAAGACCATCTGCAACTTTGAAAACTACTTTGAGTCAAACTTTTAACAAAAAAGTTTCAGGCATCCTATTGTTCTTGCCTAGAGGGGAGAATGCTTGTCTGTCTGTAAAAACAAAACTTGGGGTAATAAACTTTTTTTTGTCCTGAAAATAAAAAATATTTCTACAGAAGGGTTGATGCTTTCAACTACAGAGTTATTAAAGCATGTGTTTAAATTTAAGCCATTTAAAGATGCCAATGCAATTAAGTATCAGTTTTGCCAAAGTATCTAAGTCTGGGAACAATATAAAGCATTTAAATAGTGCTTTTTTTATTGTGCTTTTGTGATGATAAATACCATAAATGGGCACAAAATGCTACACTTTACCTAGTAAAGCAAGGCTTCTGATTACGATTGCAATATATATGTGATTTTTTTTAACAAATACAAAATCCATAAAGTGTGCAGTTTTAGGAAGAGAAGAGAGAGAGATAAGTGTAATACAAAATGAACAGTCAAATATGAAAAGTAGTTTCAACCAGTTTTCGACAAATATAATGATCTTGTTCAAACATTTTTCTTTCATTTTTTTTCTGCATTTCAGAGTTGACCTAATTTCTATAGACCAGGTTAAACAGTACCAAATGCAAAGTGATTTTAAACAAAGCAAATTTGAAAATGTTTTGGACATTTAGAACACACTTCCTTCCCCTTTCTTCTTCTTCTTCTTCTTCTTCTTCTTCTTCTTCTTCTTCTTCTTCTTCTTCTTCTTCTTCTT